>CM035848.1:184202053-184482053 GCA_020510985.1 Pholidichthys leucotaenia
AGCAAGAGAAAATTAAATCTTTGCCCACGTTACACAAGAAAATGGCTTCCCACCTGTGTGAATTCTCATGTGAATTTTCAACAAACCAAATACAGAAAAACAGAGCAATTACTGGCTCATACCTAACTACACACAAAACAACCTAGGGCAACTGCAAGACATAACAAATACCCGCAGACACCCAAATGGCCATAACACAAAGCACACAGGATAGCAAGGGAAAAAAAACCCAAAACAATCACTGGGAAAGATCATCACCAGAAAATGACCACTACCCCCCCCGACAGTTTATGCCGACCGGCGGAGACCAGGCGCCATAGGAACAGTTCAGGTGGTCTCCCAGCGTCCAACGGCCGGCGGGTGGTCATGGGAGGCAGAACATGACCAGGCGGCTCACCACAGTCCAACGCCCAGCACGTCCGCTCCTCTGGTGGCCGAACCAGGTCGCCCAACAAAACACATAACACGTCGAGTGGCTGACCTGGGGCGCCGAACCGGCGAAGCAGTCCCTCAGGCGGCTGACCCGTGTCCCTTAGCCACCAGTCCCGGGGAAAAACAGCCTGCGGCAGCCTCCCTGACGAGGACAAAACTCGGGAGAGCCGGGGCGAGTGAACAGGAACCCCCACAGCCCCCGGCGATGATGCGCAGGGGCGGTGACTCAGTAGAGGGGAAAGAAGGCAAGGATGAGCCCGTAATCCGTCCGACGGTGAAAGGTCTGCAGCTCCTCCCCCGTCCGCGGACCACACCGGCGCTGCACCTCCGCTGGACCCCGATTGGGTCCCAGCTGCACCCACGTCAGACCCCGAATGGGCCAGAACCGCACCTGCAGTGGACCCCGATTGGGCCTCTGGTGCACCCACGTCGGACCCCGATTGGGCCAGAACCGCACCCACGGTGTACCCCGATTGGGCCTCTGCCGCACCCACGTCAGACCTTGACTGGGTCGGTGCAGCTCCGCTGACGATCTCCACCCCCGAACCTGGGACCTCCAACCTAGTGACTCCCACTGGTTCCATGCCGGCGACACTGCAACGAGGTTCACAAACAAGAAAACCGGGATCAGAATCACCGGTAGCAACAGAACCCAGCGAGACGAGCTCGGGCGCAGCAGGCGGCTGCTCCTCACTCGCCTCGCCGAGAGGCAGGCAAAAATGTTCCAAAACAGGGGACAGAGACACAAGAGGGAGCACGTGCCTGCACTCGGGTTCTGTTGCCACCCAGGACTTTGACGATCCAGGTTCAGGGCGGCGACTCTCGTCAGCAGTCTCCAACTCAGCTGCGTAGGGCTCCGCAGCTGGCAAGATGTTGTCTGCAGCCTGAGGTTCCTCCCGCGCTGCTGTCCACGCCGATGACCCGTATGGCGTGGGGGCAGGGGACCCTCGACCCACTGGCGAGGAGACCCGGGGACGCTTCATCATCGGCTCAGGCTCCGGGCCGCAGTCCGCTCTTCTCCTCCGTCCACGACGTGGCTGCAGGGCCGGGTCCAGACTTTCCAGCACTGCAGGCCCCCTCTTCATCCGACGACGTTGGCCTGGCGTCGTGGACCGCTCAACAGTGGGGGACACAGAGGCAGCAGGTTTAGGAATAATAGTTACAGCAGGTGGCGGAAGCTCGGGGGGCTGCGGACCCCGAACTCCGGCCCCAGGAGTCAGACAAAGCAGATCATAAACATGATGGAAAGAAACAATTTGCACTTGCCTGTCTCCTGGAGAGAAGGTGGCGCCTGCTGCAGCAGGTGGAGTTCTCCTTTCATCCCTCCGGGAGAAAACGGCAGGCTCCACGGGCCACGAGGAGGAGCCGCTCAAGGTGGTTTGCTGACAGGCCTCGCCGAAGCACGACTCACAGCATTCCCAGCCGCGGGGGGTGACGTCACCGAGGAGGACATGGCAGTCGGGGCGACGCGGGCATGAGGAGCTGACAGTGCAGCTGGATCAGATGACCCGTGGGCGGCGACTGCGGGGATTCCCTTCTGTCGTGACGTATATGATGCGGCCAACAGGGAGGCTGGGTCCCTCAGACGACCCGGAGCTGGATCCGGACGGGACTCTCATTGGGGCTTGGTAGGAGCACGGCTATGGAGCCTACTGGCCGATGGAGTGGTGAAGGGCCCAGGAACACATGATGCTGGGACTGGGCGGGCGGCAGGCACTGGAGTCCGATCCACCGGTTCCCTGCCAGGCTTCCCCTCCAGCCGACGAAGCTCCACTCTCGCCAGGGACGCTGTCCTCGCGGGAGGTGGAGGGGTTCCCAGGAGCGCCTTCTCCCTTAATGTGCGTTGTGCAACAATCCACGCTAACCTCTTTTCTCTTTCCGGAATATAGGCTAGTTGATAACGGTGCACAGCCCGCTGGGCGAGGTCTAAGTGATAACCAGCCGCTTGGGTTGGCATGAGACGGGCGGCTTCCGCCAGATAGCCGTCAATCTCCTCCAGCCACTCCGGGCAATAATCACACTCGCTGGCGGGCATCTCCCTACCAAGTCCAACTACAGGAAAAAACTCCACACAATGGCAAAACTCACGGTGAAAAAGGCGTCTCGGAGTGGCGTCTCCGTTTAGACGTCTGGCAGGAATATACTGTCATGCGGTGACCCTCGCGGATCACCATAAGACGCCAAGAGTCCACCGGTGAGTTTTGCAATGATGGTAATTTATTAATAAAACAAGACAAGACGCAAGGCTATGAGCCACTAAGGGCAAAAACACACACCAAGTGATACAAGGGCTCGTAGGGCTAACCCCAGCCACTACGAGCTAAACTATGACAAGTCCAGAAAGAACACGAACCTGACATGAAGGTCTAACGAGGCCTCACGAGGATTGTTTGACGATATCTGATGATACTCCTGCGATCTAACTGCCCTCAGTGCCCACCTTATAAAGGTGAACACTAACGAGCAGTAATGACAGACAGCTGACCAACCTTGACAGGCGGAAGCCCCACCGAGCGCCTTCACAATAAGAGCCCGGTGAGGCCAGAATACAACCCACAGCTGTCAAGGTCGGCAGCGAGCTGTGCGTAGCCCGAGCGCGGACAGAACCCAGCGCTCGGGTTGTAACAAAAACAAACATATATCCAGTCTTTATGCTTCAGAAGAGAGCTATTAGAATAATAAACAAAGCTGCTTACAGGGAACCAACAAACCCACTTTTTCTTAAATTAAAAGTTCTCAAGTTGAAAGATCTGGTCGACTTTAAAACTGCAGTAATAATGTTTAAAGTGAAGAACCTATCACTGCCCGCAAATATCCAAAAGTTGTTCCAAATAAGGGAGAAACAATATCATTTCAGAGGAACATGTATATTTCAAAAACCTTCAGTGAGAACTACCACCAAGCATCACTGTGTTTCAGTGCAAGGAGTCAGATTATAGAACGATTTTGGACCTGAATTAACATCATGTACAACGCTTGGACAATTTAAACAAAAACTAAAGGAAGAAATACTCCAAACATATATACAAGATGACATGTAAAATCACATAAGGATTGTCATATCCAGTCTGTGTTGTGTTGTTGCTTAGTTTTTTTTGCCACATTTTGTCTTAGCTTTGTTCCGAATTGTAATCGCTCTTGTTTTGTTTTTCTTTTGAATTCTTGGATGGAATATGGGTGGGCAATATAAGCTGCAGTTTCAGCCATCACCCATTTCGGATAACTTATGTTGAACTGTTTAATCAGAGGAGTTATTGTTTAATTTGACCTTGTTGGATTTTTTTTTTCTTTTTTCCCCTTTGTTATATTATTCTGTTTCTTTTTTTAATCTTTACTTTTAATCTATCCGAAATAAAGATTCATTAATTCATTCAACCATGAATCGACCAATAAATTTTCTGGTTCAATTAGAATTGGTATTTTAACAGTCCTCTTCATCACGCTGTTCACATTTTGACATCATGAGACCAAGACGACACCTAACAACTGATCAACAGTACCTCGCCATTGCGAGGCTTCAAACAGAGTATTCTCAGAGGGATGTGGCCACTGAGCTTAGAGTGTCACAGAGTGTCATCACCAGGTTGCAACAGAGATATAGAGAGACTGGAAGAGTCACAGAAAGGCAAAGAAGTGGACGTCCTTTAACCACATCCCACACTGATGACCACTTTGTTTGTGAACAGTGCCCTGCGGAACCAAATGATGAATGCCACTCAACAGCAGGCACATTTAAGGGAGGTGAGAGGAACCTAAGTGTCATGACAGACCAGTCAAAATGTTTACATCAGCTTGGTCTGCATGCTAGATGACCTGCAAGGGTACCTGACCACACCATCAGGCACAGGCATCATCATCATGCATGGGCCAGCGAGGATTTATGCTTGACAAGGGACCAGTGGGCCTCAGTGCTGTTCTCTGATGAAAGTCGATTCATGTTGAGCAGAAATGATGGCAGCCAATGATGATGGAGACGTCAAGAAGAGCACTGTGCGTCAGCCACTGTTGTCACCAGACAAGCCTTTGCTGGTGGTGTTACAGTCTGGACAGGTGTGTCTAGTCAATACAGGACTGCCCTACACCTTGTGAATGGTACAGTGACAAGCCGATTCTACCTGAATAACATCATTAATCCTGTCATTGTACCTCTGCATGAACATGAACATGCAGAGCTCGATCGATCGATCGAGCATGATGAAATGCTTCTGATGGCATGTGACTCAAATAGCCTCTGACAGCCAAAGTCCAACTCCCGGCCTTCCTGCAGCGAAACTGTTATCACTGACAGGAGAAGGGGCGAAGACGAGCCACTGACACCTTAAAACCAGCTGCCCAGGGTAGATGGAGCTCTCAGCCTGGGAAGGCAGT
Organism: Pholidichthys leucotaenia; assembly: GCA_020510985.1. NCBI lineage: Eukaryota > Metazoa > Chordata > Actinopteri > Cichliformes > Pholidichthyidae > Pholidichthys > Pholidichthys leucotaenia. The sequence goes on from CM035848.1 coordinate 184,206,854, forward strand.
CCACCTAGGGGAAGGAAAACCCTGATTCTAAACCTCTGCTGCTTTGTGACTATACCTGATTGCAGGAAAGGCATCGGGAGTAAACCCTGAGGACAAATCCAGAGTGGAGCCCTGAGGCAGATAGTAGTTGCTCTGCACTACTTCCCGACAGCTCCTACAGTGAATCTGGCCACAAATTGTAATGGTTCATCCTTTCCTTTGGACTCTCCCAGTGACACTGAGAGGGAGACACTGACGTATGGGCAGCCCAATGTCTCCATATTCACTTGCCCAGGCCTGAAGCACAAACTGGAGAGGCCACATCAGTGGCATCGCAAGATTCCGGCACAATACGGAGTCTGTTGTCATCACTGCCTGTGTATTAATAACACCTACTTCAAGTGTAAAGATCTGCAGAAAGTGTCCTGGAGACACCCCCAGTCCCGCCACTGGCACCAGCTAGACCTCGTCATCACCAGAAGAGCCGACCTCTGCAGCATCCTCGAGTGCCAACTGTGACACTGACCACTCACTTGCTGCCAGCAAAGTCAGACTGATTTCCAAGAAAATCTGCCATACAAAAACAAAGGGCCGACCATGCATTTACACCTGCACCACTTTTGAAACTGAAAGGGTCCATACTTTTGGCAACATCCTTCAATGAAAATTTGAAGAGTATTCAAACAGCAACAACAAAGCAGATGCAGACGCGACATGGCCGTACCTCCACAACACCATATATGACTCCGCTGTGACCACATACGGGAAAAAAGTACGCAGAAACACAGACTGGTTCGAGGCACACTGGAATGAAATGCAACCAGTCAGAAAGGCCAAACTGAAAGCACTGCTAGCTTATAAGCAGAACCCTTGTCCTAGCACACACAATACCCTGAGAGCAGCAAGGAGCAAGGCCCAGCAGATTGCCTGTCGTTGTGCCAATGAGTACTGGCTGAACCTGTGTGCCAGCATACAGGTACCTGCCGACTGTGGCCACGTCAAAGGGATGTACGAGGGCATCAAAACAGCAACCGGTCCCACCAGCATCAAAACAACCCCCATCAAATCCAAGTCAGGCAAAGTCATCACAGACCAGAGCAAATAACTTCAGCATTGGGTTGAACACTACCTAGAGATTTACTCGACTCAGAACATCGTGACAGACGCTGCCCTCAGCGCCTTACCCAGCTTGCCAGTCATGGAGCAGCTAGACGAAATGCCCAGCCTTGAAGAGCTCAGCAGAGCCATTGACTGTCTTAGCAGTGGTAAAGCTCCGGGAAAGATGGCATTCCCCTGAAGTCTTAAAAAGTGGTAAAGAAGCACTCCTACAGCCTCTTCATGAACTTCTCTGCCTCTGCTGGGAGCAAAGACATGTGCCTCAAGATATGTGTGATGCAAACATAGTCACATTGTACAAAAACAAAGGGGATCGCAGTGACTGTAACAACTATCATGGAATTTCATTACTCAGCATTATTGGCAAAGTCACTCTGTCCCACCTGCAGAGTCTTGCTTCACGAGTCTATCCTGAGTCACAATGTGGCTTTAGAGCCAAAAGGTCCACAGCGGCCATGATCTTCTCCCTCCATCAGCAGGAGGAGAAGTGTCGAGAGCTGTGAAAGCCTGGACTTGCTTCGGAGTCCAGTTGATGTTTTCGACGGGCTTCTTTTTCTTAAGTGCGGCATACAAAGGTCGCATCAGCTGGGCTGCCTGGGGGATGAAACAGTTATAAAAATTGACCCTTCCCAAAAACTTCTGTAGGGCTCTCACGGTCTGCGAACTCGGAAAGTCCGACACGATGCACACCTTATCCTGTAGCGGAATCGCGCCCTCTGGCAAAATGCAGTGGCCGAAAAAATCGATCACTGGCGCGCCAAACTGGCACTACGCTGGGTTCACTATAAGCCCATGCGCTTCCAACCTCTGGAAAACCATCTTGAGATGGGCGATGTGCTCCTCCTCGAACATGCAAGCCACCAAAATGTCATCTAAGTAAACAAAAACAAAGGACAAGTCACAGAGTACTGCATCCATCATTCTCTGGAAGGTCTGCGTCGCGCCCTTTAATCCGAATGGCATTTGTAAAAACTTGAAAAGGCCGAAAGGAGTTATTACCGCGGTTTTAGGAACATTTTCCTCACGCACCGGTACCTGGTGGTAACCACGGACCAGATCCACTTTTGAAAAAAACATGCATCCTGGCAAGGTGCACGGAAAAATCCTGGATGTGCGGGATGGGATACCGATCATGTTCCGTGGCATTGTTCAAGCACCGGAAATCGCTGCACGGTCGTCACGACCCGTTGGCCTTAGGCACCATATGTAACGGGGATGCCCACGGCCTGTTGGAGCACCTGACGATGCCCAACTGCTCTAAGTTGGCAAACTCCTCTCCCATGCTGGCCAGTTTAGCTGTGTACAGGCGGCGATGGCACACGGACACCGGTGGGCCTTTTGTAGTTATGAAATGTTCGACCCCATGTTTCGTTACCGTAGCCAAAAAAGTCGGGACCGTGAGTGCTGGAAACTGTGCAAGTAAATGCTGGTACTTACCCCTGGACCTATAACGTTAGCCAGTGTTGTTGACCCAGCTCCCCGAGCTGTGCAAGGCAGGGAGATGAAAGAGACAGTGTCCACTAAACATCTGTTGGCAACATTGACTAATAACCCATAAGCACATAAAAAATCTGCGCCTAAAATGGGGGCAGAACATGCAGCTACCACAAAGTCCCACTGGAAATTGCATCCGTGCAAGCATATCCTCAGCATCCATTTGCCAAACGTCCTGATGGTAAGTTTGGGACTGCTGCCTCCTGCCAACCTGTCTGAGCTGACCAGCAGGATGAGGCTCTTCTGGGAGCCCGAGTCCACCAAAAAACATCTCCCCGAACGTGTGTCCATGACATAAAGCAGCTTGTTCCTGTTGCTAGCGGTTGCAGCTGCTACAGATTGCCGGCCGTGCCATCTTCCCGGCTTCTTGAATTGGGATGGTGGCAGGCAGCGCTGGGCATTCAAGCCGAAACGGCAATGATAGAAACAGATCGCCCCATTGTTCCATCTTCTTCCTTTCCGTCCTGGCTACCTCCAACAGCTCCTTGACCTCTCTGGAGTCCCTCATGGATGCCAGAGCCACTGCCTGCACGCTGAGAATTCTGGTTGCCAAAATGATGCAGTCCGCTTCCTGCGCCAGGGCGCGGTAGTCTTTGGTAACCAGCCACTGCAAGTTGGCCAGAATCGCCCTTGCTGTAGCAGGTAGGTTCCTGAGGAACAAGTGGGCTAACAGGAAAAATTTGTCGTCCTTCCCCCTCAGTGCCAACATGCTCTCCATGAGCTCCACAGCTGATATGCTACCTAACTCTGAACATGTTAGGAGTCTCTCTACCCTCTCACTGTCAGACAGGGTATAACGCTGGAGTAGCATCTGCTTGAACGCTTCATATTTACCTTGGTCCGGCGGCTCCTGGAGCAGGCTCATCACCTGTTGCGTGGCACACGCATCCAGCGCAGCGACCACATAGTAGTATTTCGTGTCATCCGTTGTTATCCCGCGGAGTGCAAACTGGACTTCTATATGCAAGAACCACTCGGTCGGGTTGGGAAGCCAGAAGTCTGGGAGCTTGACTGAGACAGCGCACGCAGTGCTGGTGCTCTCCCCTCCACGTAGTCTCCGGGGCGGTGCTTGCCTCACTCTCCATGGCATGTCTTGGCGTCATCAATGTGGAGGAAGGAAACAGATGAGGCAAAGAGCTGTACAACACACGAACTTTATTCTTTCTCTAACATCAAGTACAGTAAAACTCTGACTGGGTCTCTGAGCACCTTCTTTTTATAACCTTTAATTCCGTGCCTTGAGACCCAGGGAACCCGACAACAATACATTCAGTGGAACAAAGACATGCGTGGCACATTAAGATCACATAACGCCAGTACCGCTTCTCACACCCTCTTCTCCTCCAGCGGTTCTGGTGCCTCCTGAACTCCCCAGGGGGTATCACTTCTTGCTTCAGTCCATTATTCCCTCTTCCCCCCGGCTCCTGACTCTGGGTGGAGAATCCCCACACTGTGCCACCACTATATATATATATATATATATATAATCATTTGAAAAAATTAGGACACCCCATTAAATTTTCATTTCTTTATTAAGAAATGTTCACATATCTATGTCTAACCTTGTTTTAGATAGATAGATAGATAGTTTATTTCGAACACAAAAAATATAACAAAAAACAAGCAAATAGCAAATGCAATAAAGTTACAGTATACACTGTTCGAAAGGGAGAAGGAAGAAGTGAACACTTATTAATTTCAACTCCTCTTTTCCATCGATACACCCATGTGAATTTTATACAAATTACCACCTTTAAGACCCCAAGTAAACAATTTACTGTATTTTTTACAGATCAACATTAACACCCGTCCATTCTAACATACAATGAAGTCCATTTTTCAAAACCAGTCTCAAACGACACAGATACACACAATGCTGTCCCACCCACCATTCCATAGTGTCCCATAATGTCCCAGAGTGGACATAATGAATTGTACATATAAATTCTACCCTTCTAACATATATCCTTTCAACAAATGGTGCTTATACCTCTTTTTAAATTGATTTCTGTTTGTACATAGTTTCAGCTCCGGATCCAGACTGTTCCACAAATCCACCCCACAGACAGATATGCACATACTTTTCTTGGTTGTACGTATCTTGGGTTTTGTAAAGTTTAAGTCTCCTCTCAAATTATGATCGTTGTCTCTTTTTTTAAATATTTTTTGTACATTAGTTGGGAGTTGATTGTTAATCGCCCTGTACATTACTTGTGCTGTCTTAAATTTAACTAAATCGATGAACTTTATGACATGTGACTTCAAGAACAACGAATTGGTATGGTCTCTATATCTTGCATTGTTAATTATCCTTATAGCTCTTTTTTGTGATGTGCATATTGCTTGTAGGTTGGTCTTGTAGGTGTTTCCCCAGACTTCTACACAGTAGTTAAGATAAGGTAAAAACAGTGAATTGTACAATAAGACCAATGATTTATAGTCCAAGATGTGTCTTGTCTTCCCAGTATGCCTATACATTTTGCTAATTTAGCCCGGATGTGACTGATGTGAGGTTTCCAGCAGATTTTACTGTCTAGCGTCACCCCCAGAAACTTATTTTCCTGTACTGTTTGTATTCTGGTCTCATCTATCGTTACCATTATTTCATGATTTATTTTATAATTTCCAAACACCATAATCTTTGTTTTTTTTAGATTTAGAGATAATTTATTTTTGTTGAACCACTGCGTTAATTTTTCCATTTCAGTTGTGACCACCTCTAAAACCTGCTGCAAATTCTCACCAGTGCAAAGGATATTTGTGTCATCCGCAAACAAAATAAATTTCAGAATTTTTGATACTTGGCATATGTCATTTATATACAAGATAAAGAGTTTGGGTCCCAAAACTGACCCCTGGGGCACACCACAAGTGATGTCCATGCAGGGTGATTTGTGCTCTCCAATTTGTACAAATTGTTGTCTGTTACTTAAATAACTTTCCACCCAACTCAGTCCTACCCCTCTTATCCCATACCTTTCCAGTTTCCTTAGTAGTATTCTGTGGTCAATGGTGTCAAAAGCTTTCTTTAAGTCTATAAATACCCCTGCAGCAACCTTTTTTTTGTCTATACAACTAGTAATTTCTTCTATAAGTTCGATCAGTGCCAAAGATGTAGATTTATCTGCTCTAAAACCATACTGGCTATCTGTAAGGAGGTTGTGTTTTTCAATGAAATCATCCAGTCTCTTAGTGAATATTTTTTCAAGTATTTTGGAGAATTGTGAGAGTAAAGAGACTGGCCTGTAATTTGTGAAGCGATGACTGTCTCCTGTTTTGTAAAGAGGTGTTACTTTTGCTATTTTCATTTTGTCTGGAAATGTACCAGTTTGAAATGACAGGTTACAGATGTGGGTGAGTGGCTTAACAATTCCCTCAATTACTTTTTCACGTTTTTGTTTTTATTTGCATTTTTTAACATACATTTTAGCCATTTTAAATGGGAATGAATATAGGGGTGTCCTAAAATATATGGGGGTGTCCTAATTTATTCCTCACTATTTCTTTAGAATTAAATTTTATAGAATATTTGAAAAAAGTTTTTAATTCATTTTGAATTGTTTAGTTATATTACATGAATCTCCCAGTATTTCTAACATTGATATACAGTAAATATCCATATGTCCAAATATGTAAAAAAACACACACACACACAGGCTTATACAGGGTGTCCTATTTTTTTCACATTACTGTATATATATAATTTCTTCAAAATGTGATAGCCCAAAAGGAAAAAAAATCTTATTGAGAAATTTGCTGTTCTTAATTTTCTGCTCCATGCATAATCATTCTCCAGGATTTATTGGTTTGGCTTCCATTGTGAGGAATCAAACAGTACTTATGTGGAGTCAAAAGGCAAATGACATTTAACGGGATTTTGCTGTTTTAATGGAGAGAGTTGTAACAGTTAAAATATAATCACTCATCATTTTATTTATATGATGATACGAGCCCAGTCTCGGCAAAAAAAAAAAACGTTCAATTGCACGTTTTGTCAGTCAGAGAAAACGTAAAGGCACGTGAAAAGGATTTTTGAGGTGCAGTGGGTACATGGTATTTACAACTTGAAGAAAGGTGTGTAAAGGCAGTTTTTTTTTTCACTTTTACTGTGTTTGAGCATGGAGCAACGAACCTAACCTAACCCACACTTTAATGCCTAACCCTAACCTCACAGGAAACTTTCATTAGTGGAGTGAAAAACAAAGTAAGGAAAAAAAAAAAACAAGGAAAAAAAATGAAAAAAAGGTCAGTGACAGACAAGAGTGGGAGTCAAACTTGTGTGTTTTTGCTGAAACAGCTGTGTAAGTAACTGTCTGCCATTCCTCTTCCACCAACCGAATGAGCATTGGGAAAGTAAAGTAAAACGTGTTGTGCGCATGCCTGGTGAGGACTGCACAGTGAGTGAACTTGTAAAAATGTATCGAGACACGTTATTTTTTAACGTGGAAATGTACGTTTTTAGAGGGGTGGGAAAACGTTTATTAGATATGTTTTTTATTGAGACCGGGTTGGATGATGCACTAAATAGTTTTGTTTTTTGTTTTTTTTAATTTCATCCACATTCACATTTTAATTGCAGACTTACTGTTGGAGCCTAGGCATTATTGTATTATTTTTTTAGAGGAATGAATGAATGAATGAATGAATGAATGAACAGGGGAAAGAGCTATGCAGAAGTAGCTACATAGGAATATAAAACAAAAATAAAACTGAAATGTATGCCCAAGGGAGATGTGTTCACTCCAAAAGCAGGTCCAGAATGGCAGGAAGCCTCCACAAATGCTGATCTTTATATGAGCATCGCTTGATGCTGATGTCTGCTGACCTGCGCAGAGTATTCATTTGCTTAGGTTAACTTAAGTTGGCAACAGCTACACATACGCTAGCCTAAGCTGACAAATGTTTGCTAACGCTGAATGCAACACTGGCAAATGCTAGCAAAAGTTTGTAAAAGTTCATGAAAGTTGGTGTGCCCTGGATTTAAAAAAAACTCTGCTCACGAATATAATTTCACCGGTGTTTGGACTAATTTCTCTTATTTTCCATTGTCTGTAAGTCGGTCACAATACTATAGTGTGAGCCCAACTTAGGCTGGCTTAGGTAAATTTTGCATAACTTAGCCCAGCGCTCAAGAACTTTTACAAACTGAACACATCTTTGACCAACATTTATTTCCAAACATCAGTAAATTTTCATCATGCTGAAAATTTTCAAAGAACCCAACTTTGACCAGAGTTTGCCAACAAACACCAACTATAACTAACTTTTGCCAGCAGAGCTGGATGTTGGCCTAAACATCAGTCGAAGTCGGTCCAAACGTTGTAGTGTGAATCCACCTTAAGTGAGAGTTGGCAACAATATCATGTTGACTTCTTTCTGATTTTTCCACAATAAGCACTCTCAAGGCAGTGCTGTCAGGCTACATATGGTCAAGCCTGATTGCCATAGCAAGCAGACTGAACATGTTCTAAAACTTTTTCTGAGGTAAAGAGTATACCGGGGAAAAAAAATAAGTTTGTATATTGTGCATATGTATGCTCACTCTACCCAATTCTCCAGTTTCCACTGTGATTAATTGCAGTTAACTAGGTTTTTTTTAATTTAATTGTGGTTTAATTGCAATTAATTTTTGAAAATGGGCGTGATTAATTAGTTATAAAAAATGTAATCGACAAATCACTAATATTTACACACTTTATGTGACCAGCAGGACAATTTCGCAATATCACACTGATCACCACACTGATTAAATGGGGATTTTGTTTTTAATTATGCTTGGATTTTATTATTATTATTATTATTATTGATCAAATTTTGAAAATCTTACTGAAGAAGATTGATTTTTCACCTGTTCTGGTCCTGAAGAACATATCAGCCAAGTAGATAAGATCTGAAGTATAGTCCAGAATAACCCAGTAAATTATATAATCTTCCTGCAGCTCTTCAAAGCAAGCCCTGATTGCAGAAAAAAAAAAGGATTAGAAAAATTGACAGTGAACTGGTTCAATAATTTAATAATTCTGATCACCTTCAATACTAAATAAGCTGTCTCTTCTCTGGAAATTTTTTTTTATAACATTCATGTTTGCGTCTGAAAACATAAGGTCAAGCATATGTATACTGTATATACTGTAATAGTAGATAGCCACGATAGAAGAGCCATGTGAATACTTGACTAGATGTGGTATTGAAAAGTGTGACTGATTTACAGAATTCACCTGGCAATGATCATAGTCCAATTGTACATGACAGGTAATGTGATGATGAACAGCCAGTTGTAATATAGATTCCCGGCAGGATTAATGACAAATATTTCTTGTGGCCTGTTAGAATAAAAGTAAAATAAATATCAGAGAAAGTACAGCATATACTGTGCATAAAGGGAAGTTTCTTGACCGCTTACTTGTCCTTGTCTTTGTCCTTGTCTTTGTCTTTGTCCTTTTCCTTTTCTTTTTCCTTTTCTTTCTCCTTCTCTTTTTCTTTTTCCTCTTTTGGCTTTTTCTTTTCCTTTTCTTTCTCCTTGTTACTGTAAAGTGTATTAAAGAATTGGAGAATAATAAGCAGAACACATTATTTTATTCCCACATTTAGTGAAAAAGCTTGAATCAAAGACAATTACTTTTTCTTCTTCTCTTTCTTCTCCTTTTTCCTCTTTTTCTTTTTTTCTCTGAAAAATATAACAAGTATAATGACTTCACATCAGCCCTCCGTAATTTAAAAAATGCCATTTACAAGGACTTTTACTTTTCTATTCATACCTCCAAATTGTACTTACTCTTCATTATTGTTGCTGTTATTCATGTTGTGCAGAAGATGGGAATTTGATTGAGGTGCAATCCTGAAACAAGCGTGACATGTAAAGCTTAAATAACTCTTTTTTACTTCCTGATTTAGCATTTCTCCTTAATTACAATGGCTTAGTTTGAATTTGAATTAAGCATGTGGCAGAACTTTTTTTTTTTTTCTTACAGGTCATCCTCACTGTTATCTTCACTCTCTGAGGTGAGCTGTGATGCAGTGTGCGGTGGCACAATGAAGGATGGGAGGCTGTCAGAAGTGGCCATGGTAACTACGGTCTACCCTGCAAAAATAAAGAAGAGTTGATTTGAAATAGAGAGGAGTTAAATATTCTTGTAATTTAAATCAGTCTGTCAGCATTGCATGACATCCCCATGCTTGTGTGGATTTACTCTGGGTGTGTCTTTTTCCTCCCACATTCCAAAAAACATGCAAGTTAGGTTAACTGGATAATGTAAAGTGGCCCTAGGTGTGAATGGTGAAGGGATTGCTGCCACATGGTGCTGTGGTAGAATGAACTATAAGCTACTGTATAGATAAACTATAGCTACACACAATTTATAATTAAACAGGTCTTCAGATAAGGCTTCCAAACACCTCTTGAATGTTCAAAGAGGCAGTAGAATTCCTTGCAAACATACATTTTATTAAGTACTGTACCAGACAAATACAGAAGAAAACTGTATAGAGTCCTTCCCCCGGGGAAGGGAGAACTGCCTAGAGCAGCTCTTTTTATAGACAGATCTTAAGGGGGGGGGGGGGGACCACTCTCTTCAGATCTTCTTTTGACCTTTATCTTATTGTGCCACAGCTTGTCACGAACTGGGGCTGGAATTTCTGCCAGACCCAGTCTCGTGGCTTCTTCGGTGTATTTATTTGTCTCTTGTATCATTATGCTCCTTTTAGTGTTATTCTGCCTGTTATTTTCTCCAGTTGTGTTCCTGTTATTTTTGGCCATGTCTTGTTTTGTAATGGGTTTTGGGTTCATGGTTATTTGTTTTCAGCTCAGTCTGCAGTGATTATGTTATTCTTGATTTGCATGTTATGGTGCCTTCTCTAGGTTGACAGCTCTCAGGCAATTTCTGGGTTTTTGCTCTGCAGGGGGCGTCACCTGTCAAGTTGTCAATCCAGCCGCTCCTCACTCACTTACTCAGCTGATTCTAATTGTCATTGTTTTCCCCTTGCCTGTTCAGGTGAGCCCACACCGGAGTTCAATTATGTTAATCACTTCTCCTTGTATTTAAACCCTGCCATTCCTCTTGTTTATTGCTGCTTCGTCATATGACTCTCACTGAGTGCTCCTCAGTTTCCTCGTCTCCTCCTGGGCTACAGCTCTGGAGCGCTTCTGTCATAAGTTGGGCTGCACGGTGGCGCAGTGGTTTAGCACTGTGGCAGCACAGTTTTACCCTCGGCCGGGGGACCGCCGGGATCTTGAGATCGTGGGTTCGATCCCAGCCCCCGACCAACAGTGAGCTGTGTGGAGTTTGCATGTTCTCCCCGTGTTGCGTGGGTTTACTCCGGGATTTCTCCGGTTTCCTCCCGCACACCAAAAACATGTAGGTTTAGGGCGCTCGCGCACGCAGCGACCAGCAGCCGGTGGCTTGTCACCAGACTGCAAACCAAGTCTACCTACGGGTACAAATAAGTAACAAAAAAAAAAAAAAAAAAAAAAGTTAAATCTAGTTTTTGCATTTTGTGTTTTTGCATTATTTTGCACTTAAGTTACTTGTTTCAATAAATATTGCAAATGTTATCCAGCGTGTGGGATCGTCTCTCCCGCCCCAAAGGGGCGGACATGACATGTACAAAGCAGCCAGTAACAGAACCCAGCGGTGATATTTGCACATTTTATTTTTTCCCTTTTTCCCTTTTTTCACTTATCTATTTTGGAGCTCACTATGTCCAATCTGGATGAAGTAGAGCGGTAGGTGGTGTGCTTCCTGGAAAGCATCTGGTCGCAGTCACAAGCCTCCTGTTCTCCCAAGACAGTCCGGGAGAGCCGGGACGGTGCAGCACGAGTGATGCAGGCGTTTCCCAACTTGTGGAATCACCCAAAGGCAATAAATATACTTTCCTCCATTTATTCCCTTCCGAGTACAGGTGAGGGGCCGAGGGAGGTGGCTCTGATGCCTGCGCCGATTCCAGCACGCTCACCGCCAGCTCCAGCTCTTATGAAACAGGGTCATCTCGCATCGGATCGCAGAAGGAAGCCCACCTCCTCTGCAGCAGCCATTTTCTAAACGTCTAGTCCGACAATTGCCACGGCAGAGCCTCTCTCTTCTCCTTCCTCGCAAGCTGTTCCGCCAGCCCGCACTCTCTCCACTGCTGCCGCAACCCCCGTCGCCATGACGTGCCCTCCTGCTGCCGAGAGGTCCTCCAGGGTTTCTCCGATTATGCCCACTTTCGTGTCGTCAGAGCCAGCTCCTCCACAATCCATTGAGAGGGGCAGGATTGCCATTGATATGGAGAGGGATGACTGCCCGTCACCAGCAGCAGAGAACATAAAGATCCGTGATGACAGGCAAGTGTTTTTTTATTCTGTTCCATCTTGTAATGATAAGCCTTGTCTGTCTCCCGGGGGAGAGTCTCAGGTTAAGCAGTCCTCTGAGCTCTCGCCTCCTGCTGCAATAGTTAAACCTTCTCCTATTCTTTCCGTGTCTTCCCCGTCTATCCCTGAGTGTCTGTCGGTTCCAGAACTGAGTCGTCCAACGATGGAGGAGCTGGTGGCCCTGGAGGACCCGACTCAGGAGCCGACATGGAGTCTACCCCCGACTTCCATGCCAGAAGAGCCACCTGCGTGGGTCACGACAGCTGGAGCAACGAGAACTGCTTCAACCATCATGCCTGCTGCGGGGGTTGCCACAGCAGAGTAAGCTGCTAAGCTGGATCTCCAGAGGGCCGAGCCCGAGATGATACCGCCTGGATCGTCGGAGTCCTGGATGGCAGTGGAGCTCAAGCTCAGGCAAGTGCTGTCCTTTGCCTTCCTTTTGTCTGTGTTAGAGCAATCTTGCCTGGCTCTTGGTGAGGAGAGCCAGGTGCAGCAGGCGGCTGCACCTGAGCTCACCTTGCCAGGCTCTGCTGCTGCCGGTGACCCTGAACCCCCTTCTCTCTGTCTGTCTCAGCTGTCTCCCAGGGTCACCGGAGAACCACCAACACAGCCAGAGGTCTCCGTGAGTCCAGGCTCACCACTGGAGGTCATCGTGGGTGCAGCTCCGACCAAGGCCGGGTCCTCCATGGGTGCAGCATCCCCTCTGCCCGAGGCCGTCGTGTGGGTCCCTCCTCGGGTTGAGTCTCCATGGGTGCTGCGTTCCAGCCGGGGACCAACATGGATGCTGCACCCCAGCATCAGCCCTACGTGGGTGCTGCGCTCCAGTTTGGGTCCACCATGGGCACCGTGCCCCAGCCTGGGGCCCACCGAGGGTGCACCGTTGGCCCAGCTGGGGCCCACCGAGGGTGCTGCAGTGCTCCAGCCCGGAGCCACCATGAGTGCAACAAAGCTCCAGCCCAGAGCCACTGCAGGTGCTACTCAACTTCAACCCGAGACCACCGTGGCCATCGTGGTCCCCTCTTCTTCCCTGCCAGATGCCGTTATGGTTCCTCCTCCTCCCCTGCCATTTGCCATTGTGGTCCCTCTCCCTCTTCAGCCTGACGCCATCATGGTACCTCTTTTTCCTCTGCCAGACGCCGTCGGGGTCCCCCTTCTTTCTCTGCCTGACGACATTGCAATTTCCTCTCCTCCACTCTCCTCTCCAGTTGTGGGTCTCCCTGTGGGGAAGCCTCCTCCCAGGCCACCTCTCCCGAGCTGGTGGCTGAAGAACTCAGGCTGGCCGCCCGATAGACTGTGCCATGGGGTTGGGTGGCCAATTTTCCCTGGCAGGCCACTTGACTCATTGTACCTGGCCATCCAGCTGGTCTGGGACTTCAGAAGGCCACCAGACTGGGTGCACCATGCCATGAATTGGACCTGGGACTCTGGGCAGCCTCCCAAGCCTTCTAGCTTCTGGACTTGGGTGTCTAACTCTGTGTTTTGTTTTTTTTTTTTCTGGTGTGGGTCCTGAGCAGGCTTTTTCGTGCCCTCCTAGCCAGTTCCCCCTACCACCCACCCTGGGTGGGTTATTGTGTGTTCTACCGGGGGGGGCGGGCAGGTTTTTTGTTTTTTCTGTTGTTGTAACGTTGGAGTGTCTGGAATCCACACCTTGGTTGGGGGGTGGGGGTGGGAGACTCTGTCATGAACTGGGGCTGAGATTTCTGCCAGACCCAGTTTCGTGGCTTCTTCAGTGTGTTTATTTGTCTCTTGTATCATTAGCTCTTTTTAGTGTTATTCTGCCTTTTATTTTCTCCAGTTGCGTTCCGGTTATTTTTGGCCATGTCTTGTTTTGTAATGGGTTTTGGGTTCATGGTTATTTGTATTCAGCTCAGTCTGCAGTGATTATGTTATTCTTGATTTGCATGTTATGGTGCCTTCCCTGGGTTGACAGCTGACAGGTGATTTCCGGGTGTTTTTTTTTTTTTTTTGCTCTGCAGGGGGGCAGCACGGTTGCGCAGTGGTTAGCACAGTGGCAGCACAGCAAGAAGGTCATGGGACTGATTCCACCCTTGACCATCGTGGGTTCGATCCCACCCCCAGACCATCGGTGACCCTTCTGTGTGGAGTTTGCATGTTAAGAGAAGATAAGCCTTTATTAGTCCCACAATGGGGAAATTCCAGGATTGCAACAGCACAGGGATAGCAACACTCAGAGCAACAATCAGAAGAAAAAAAAAAAAGCAGCGAGTATACATATGTACATATGAACATAAATATATAGACACACAGTGTGGAACATTGTAGCTAGATGGAATAAACATATAAATACACTACCGTTCAAAAGTTTGGGGTCACCCAGACAATTATTTTGTGTTTTCCATGAAAAGTCACACTTATTTACCACCATGAGTTGTAAAATGAATAGAAAATATAGTCAAGACCTTGACAAGGTTAGAAATAATGATTTGTATTTGAAATAATAATTTTTTCCTTCAAACTTTGCTTTCGTCAAAGAATCCTCCATTTGCAGCAATTACAGCATTGCAGACCTAACGTGATTGCACAAGTGTTTTCTAATCATCCATTAGCCTTCTGACGCAATGAGCAAACACATTGTACCATTAGAACACTGGAGTGATAGTTGCTGGAAATGGGCCTCTATACACCTATCTAGATATTGCACCAAAAACCAGACATTTGCAACTAGAATAGTCATTTACCACATTAGCAATGTATAGAGTGTATTTCTGATTAGTTTAAAGTTATCTTCATTGAAAAAAAGTGCTTTTCTTTCAAAAATAAGGAAATTTCTAAGTGACCCCAAACTTTTGAACGGTAGTGTATATAAACACACAGTGCAGAGCATTGTAGCTAGATGGAATAAATATATGAATATATAAGCACAGTGTGGAGCATTGTAGCTAGATGGAATAAATATGTAAATATATAAACACACACAGTGTGGAGCATTGTAGCTAGATGGAATAAATATATAAATATATAAACATACAATGCGGAGCATTGTAGCTAGATGGAATAAACATATGAATATATAAGCACAGTGCGGAGCATTGTAGCTAGATGGAATAAATATGTAAATATATAAACACACACGTTATCCCCGTGTCTGCGTGGGTTTACTCCGGGTACTCCGGTTTCCTCCCACAGGCCAAAGACATGCAGGTGAGGTTAATTGGCTTCAACTGGAGATTCTAAATTGTCCTTAGGTATGCATGTGAGAGTGAATGGTTGTCTGTCTCTTTGTGTTGGCCCTGCAATGGACTGGCGATCTGTCCATGGTGTACCCTGCCTCTTGCCCAAAGATGCTGGGCTGGGATAGGCTGCAGCCCCCCCCCCCCCCCCCACGACCCGAAAAGGATTAAGTGGTAGAAGATGGATGGATGGATGGATGCTCTGCAGGGGACGTCACCTGTCAGGTTGTCACTCACTCACCCATCAGCTCACTCATCAAAAAAGCCCAGCAGAGGATGTTCTTCCTGCGGCAGCTGAGGAAGCTCAAGCTACCCACCAAGATGTTAGTGCAGTTCTACACAGCCATCATCGAGTCCATCCTCACCACCTCCATAACCGTGTGGTATGCAGGAGCCACTGCCAGGGACAGACTAAGGCTGCAGCGCGTCGTGCGCACTGCTGAGAAGGTGATCGGCTGCAAGCTCCCATCTCTCCAGGATCTGTACATCTCCAGGACCCGGAGGCGTGCTGGCCGGATCATAGCCGATCCCTCACACCCTGGTCACGTACTGTTTGCCCCCCTCCCCTCTGGTAGAAGACTTCGGTCCATCCAGACTAAAACCTCCCGTCACATGAACAGCTTCTTCCCCTCTGCCATTAGACTGCTGAACACTAAGTGACTCTCGTGCACCATGTACAGCAGCTCAACCAGACTCATGTCAATCATCACTGTTTTCTTCCTGCATTACCGACTGTACTATATAGTTCTCCACAGTATCTGCTGCTGGCTAATATATATTTTAACTGTTGACCAGTATCACTTAATCTTATCCTACACTTTATTACATGTATAGTTTATTTCTCTTATCTTATCATGTTTAATGTTGCAGCATTGTACCGAGACAAATTCCTAGTTTGTGTACTACATGAACAATGGCAATAAACCTGATTCTGATTCTGATTCTGTCAATCCAGCCGCTCCTCCCTCACTTACTCAGCTGATTCTAATTGTCACTGTTTTCTCCTTGCCTGTTCAGGTGAGCCCACACCGGAGTTCATTTATGTTAAGCACTTCTCCTTGTATTTAAACCCTACCATTCCTCTTGTTTATTGCCACTTTGTTGTATGACTCTCACTGAGTGCTCCTTAGGACATTTATCCTGTTTCCTTGTCTCCTCCTGGGCTACGGGCTCAGGAGCACTTCTGTCGTAAGTTAAATCTAGTTTTTGCATTTTGTGTTTTTGCATTACTTTGGACTTAAGTTACTTGTTTCAATAAATATTGCAAATGTTATCCAGTGTATGGGTTCGTCTCTCCCGCCCTGAAGGGTCGGACATGACACAGCTGGGCGCTAAAGCTGATTTTGGGGACTTTCTGTGTACCTATTTTTAAAAGCTGTATGTGTCTGAATAATAGGGGCCAACAACCCCTCCTCACAATCCCACCCACACAGGGTTACTTAAGTTTAAGGTCTGACTTTAACTATTCATTTGTAGGCCAGTTTAATGTAGGAACCATAAATGTTTATTACAATCATATGCATCTAGTGTAATAATTTTTAGCTATTTAAATTTAATCTGGGATACTTAATATCATTCTAAATCTTATTTTACCATGGCTGCCTCATCCAGTTCAAATGCTGTTAAATTTCCTTCTTTAATACAATGTACCCTTAAAAAAAATGCTAATTTGTCAGTTAGTGTATAACAGTCAAGTTTTGTTGAATATCTCTCTATACAGACTGTGATATTTCATCAGTTTGTAATTGTGGCTTTTTTGTATCATTTCAGAACAACACAAATGCGTTTACAATAGTAAATTAAAGACAAACAAAAGACATCAACAGTGTGTTCATTGAAAATAAGTCTCGCTCTGCAATTATAACCAAGTGTAGCCAGCAGTTATTCTGCTACTCGAACCTCTGCAACAGCCATTATTAATTTCTGTGGTATACAAGTCCTATCTGCTTTTCTAATGTTGTTTTAAAATAATGACATAAAAATGTTGTATGAAGGTAAGTAAATAAAGTTATATATCTTAAAATTTGATAATTCATAAATATTGCAAAAATATTCACTCTGACATATATACAGTAGTTCATACTGTAAATGAATGAAAATTATTTTTAGCTAATGATTTTGTATTGCATTTTCAGTATAAATTTGATTAGTAGCAAAATTAATAATTTCAGAAAATTCTAGTCAAATTCTTTGTCAAACTTTGGATCCTTCAAAAATGGCTCCAAAAAGTGTTTCTGAGTACACTTACCTTTCCCCTCCCTTACTGTAACATGAAGTCCATTTTCCTGTAATCAGTCTCCAGCTTTCCTTCAGCTCTGGACTAGCCACTCACTGTATCTACAGATTTATTGCATCATCAATCGGCACACAAAAAAAAAAATCCCACTGTAGCTGTGCAACTTTCACCTGTAAGTATTGAGTCTAACTATGCGTGTCATAGAGTCTCGGTGACCCTGTCAAGGCTTTATGGATTAGAGTTGGCTGAGAAGAGGGCAGTCAAAATCGCTCATCCTCCTTATTTGTTCACTTCAGTGAGACGAGATACCTTCAAGATGAGTTTGGACAGCCCTCAGTGAAAGTGTTAGTGAGGAAGCACAGCACTGAAAATCCTCATGTTGACACTTTATCTGTGTGACATGCTAGAATTCCCTTCGCCATGAGTGGAACGGCAGAGGATTTGAAGATTTTATCATCTCTCACACACACGCACTTCTGCTCAGTCAGCACTCTGCCGTATCCTGACCTGATCCTATTAGGCTTAGCCCTGCCCAACAGATTTCAGATCAGGTGGATCTGCTTTCATTTTAATGAAGAGCAATCATGAGAGTGAAGCTGAAGCTGAACCTCTATCAGTGGTTGATAAGGCAACCGGGACCTTCCTCCGTGCTGTAGAAATTCCACAGTTCAGTGGCGCCCCCTGTTGGCTGATGTGGTATTTGCAGTTTGGTAACAACACATTTCAAAGATTGATGTCACAATTAAGGAGAAATAACTCAGACCCGAGTCAAGAGGCATACTTCCTGGTTCTTTAATGATGATTTAATAAAGGTACACCAATCTGTGCAGGACAAACTACAGACAAAATGCCACAACATAAAACTGGGAAATGTAGTAAAGAAAGATGATAAAATATTTAAATATGAGGGGCAGACTGTAACTGGGTCTGAAATCATTCACCATAGCACACTAGCCTTTTTCTAATTGCTATGCTTTATTAATCACAGAGAAATATTCAAGGACATCCAGTGAGCTAGAGGAGGCAGCCGCAATGTTGCACCAATCCCTTCACTTACATTTTAGAGTTTTCAATCAAACTAACTTCCATGTTTTTGGATTGTGGGAGTGAGCCCACACATGCAGATAACTCCACACAAACAGGCCCTGTTGGCTGGTGGATCTGAACCCATGACCTTCTGACAGTATTAACCATTAAACTGCCCTTTCTGGTGTCTGACTGTCTAGCAATGATAGAATACCCACATACAGTGCATTTAAAATATCCTGCAATGCATCTTGAAAAGTAGTATTTAACCAACATGTCCTCCAACTAACGCACCTGCTGTGATCAAAGGTTCCTTTTTTCTCAATGCACGACGCAGTGGTTAGCAGTGCGGCAGCACAGCAACTCACCCTTGGCCATGGAATCCCTGGTTCGATCCCAGCCCCTGACCAACAGTGATCTGTGTGGAGTTTGCATGTTCTCCCCGTGTCTGCATGGGTTTACTCCGGGATTTTCTCCGGTTTCCTCCCACAGGCCAAAAACATGCAGGTTAGGTTAATTGGAGACTCTAAAGTGGCCCTAGGTGTGAATGTGTGTGTGAATGGTGAAGGGATAGTGCCATACCGTGACTGCTTCATCCATCTAGGTAGATGCCCTGAATTTCCCCTGTGGGGATCAATAAAATATACAAAAAAAAAAAGTGTTTTAAAGGAGTAATATAATTAGAGTTAATTAATCAAGAGGTTACTTGGGGAAGGACAGTCGTGTTATATATATTTTTAAGGCTCTCACACAGATGAGAAAGGTCCATTTCCAGCTGCAAACCCATCACTTTTACTTTATTCCAGGTTACAGATTTTCTTCTTGTTCTCATTGACATATTTGTATACATACTTAACATTGCAGCAATCTTCTGTTCAGACCGAACGCAAAGTGAATTTAAATACATACTGTATAAAGTCAGTGGGAAAACACAAATACACGTGAATTAGCATCCAAGTGAGTTGGCTGTGACAGCTAATCATCCTTGAGATTCTGCCATCACCAAAGTAAAAGTATCAACAATCAAGAGAAAACTAGTGTGAATGAAAATGAGACTGCCACTCACCTGCATACGGAGGGACTGTGAGCTCTGCAGCTGAGATGGAGCATCTGTAGTTCATCTGCCCACACTATTGCTACAGATGTGCTAATGAGGGCTAGTAGGCTAGTAGTGTAAAAAGCCCTCATCCAGGTGCAGTTTCTGGAGGAGGCATTGCCATTTTCCTCTACCCTGTCAGATAACGTTGTAAACCTATCAGCATTTTGGGGATTTCCACAACAGGTAAAAAGCAGATGCAGAAGTTAAGAAGGCAACCCTCCAGTCCGCAGTTACTGGATTAAAACTGGAGAGCAGAGTGGTGCAAGAAGGGTGCCCCCCCCCGGACATCACTTCCGACAGGGGTCCGCAATTTGTTTCGGAGCTTTGGTCTGCGATGGCCGAAAGCCTGGGGGTCAAAATCCACTGCACCACGGCGTACAACCTACATGCTAATGGTTTGTGTGAGCATTTTCAAGGGTTGCTTAAAGCAGCGCTCAAGGGTTTGCTAATGGATGCAAATTGGGCTGACCGTGTGCCTTAGGTTCTATTAGGGTTGCGCTCCGCACCTAAGGAAGATTTGGCAGCTTCCCCGGCAGAACTCGTTTTTTTTCTCAGCCATTGTGGATCCCGGGAGAATTTTTGCCCGAGAGCCCTGTGCCCCGGACCATCCCACCCGCGCACCTTTTTTCCAGTATAGGGGCTGCCAGCGTTCCAGGCCCGGCACACCATTGTTTTCCCCACACTTTTGTTCCAAAGTGCTTAGAGAATGCCAAATTAGTTTTCGTCAGGCACAATGCTCACAGAACCCTACTGCGACCACCGTACAATGGCCCGTTCAGAGTGTTGGAAACCAGGGAGAAGCATTTTGTGTTAGACTTGGGGGGGGGGGGGGGTAAGGAAACTGTCTGCATAGACAGGCTGAAGCCCATTTATGTTTTGGCAGACGAACAGGTGGTGTTGGCTCAAGCTCCCCAGCGCAGGCACCCACCTGCAGTGGCTCCACATGTTGGTGTTTCCCCAGCAGAGAATGGTTTTCACAAAACTAACCCTTTTCCCTCCCCACCCTTTCCCCCTCCAGAGACCAACCTCCTTTCCCACCCATCTTGACAAGAAGGCGCTTTGACCGGCCCGGCGGTTCCACGCTACAGCCACTATGGGCACTTGCTCAAGCCCAAAGGTCCAGAGGGATAGGACCCCTTCTGGGTATTCGGGGGGGGGGGGGACTGTGTTGGGTACACAATAGGTCATGGCACTCCACCCAGGACAGGGGGTTGGTGGGGGGAGAAGATAGTTAGAAATGGTCCTGGGGAAAAGGTGAGAAGGGCCAGCTAAGGGTGTCAGAGTGCTAGGGGGTAATAAGTCAAAGAATGATGTGCTTTCTGCCCCCGCTGTGCCAGGTTCACACCTGAGGACACAGGGGTGCCAATGTATTGTACTAAGACCTGCTCTGTGACATATGTTAATGTAGTTGTGGATGTGTGTGCATGTTTCACAGCGTCTATGTTAATGTGTTTACCCTGGATACTAGAGAGGCCTGAATAAAGTATAAGAGAAATCGCTCTGGTACTCAGATTCATTACGTTTTACTTGTTGGAGAAATAATTCTGTGTCGTCAGTTCATGGTCTCATCTGATTCCTTCCTCCACAATATAATACATGTAAACTGTATGTGACCAAGGGGACAGGCAGTGAAGCCCAACTGGTGACATCCAACCAGGGTTCTGAACACACATCCTCCCACTCCAGTCCAGCACTTTACCTGTGTCTCCAAGAGGATCAACCCACTTAACAAGCAAAGCAGGGATGCTTTTCTTGACTCTGTTCCATGTACATGTAAAATATTTGTTGGTATTAAATTTCTAACCAGTGTTGTGTGTCTCAGGGTAATGAGTTCCCTTAAGTGCTTTACATTTGATTTTCTTCTACAGTATAATGAGTAGGCATGTAGATGATTTTGGATGGAACTAGAGGGGGCACTCGGGAACACATATAAGAATATCAGACATGAGAGAACTAAATTTAGATGTTACCAAGGACAGAGGACGTCTAAAAGAGGAGATATAAAAACACAGAGAACCAGAGGAAGAAAATTATCTCCAACCAAAGCAGGTAAATTAACAGACTAACAGTCCTATAGGAACTACATATATTGAGGTCCATGTGTCTTGTATCCACAAGAAGAAAAATAATTATTTGATGGCATAACACTTAAGGATAGGGTGATATGTGCCTTCACAGGGTGTATCTTACAGGTGTCACAGATAACACCTCTGGAGTCCCAACTTTGTGAAAGTAAAAATAGCCCTGTTTGGACTACAGGAACCAATTTTCAGGAACAGGAACTTGATAAGGGTCCTCCTTGTACTTGGCCCTCTCCCCATTGTGTCTCTATCAGGGGTAGGAACCATCAGTCTCCAGAGGATTTGTTGGTGACGTAATTGAGAGTTTCAACAAAGTGGGGCAAAGTAAAATATGTTTAAAACACATTGAAACCGGAGTGGTGGATTAGAGGTAGAACATCTGCCCCACAACCGGGAGGTCGGGGTTCAAGTCCCAGCCGGGTCATGCCAAAGACCATATAAAAATGGAACTTCCTGTCATCCAGCTTGGTGAAAAAATGGAATGGAGGAGGGAAATCTGGGCAGCAGTGGCTCAGAAGGTAGAGTGGGTCATCCAATAACCAGAGGGTTGGCGGTCTGAATCCTGCTCTCACCAGACATCCTGCCATTGTGTCCATGGGGAAGGCATTTTGCCCACTGTGCCTCCAGAGTCCATGACACTGGGTATGAATGTGTATAAATATTCGGTAGTAGTCGGAGAGGCCATTGGCGGGATTGACAGCCATGTTTCCATCAGTCTGCCCCAGGGCAGCTGTAGCTACAGTAATAGCTTACCGCTATCAATGTCTGTCTGGAGTGAATGAATAATGGAATCACTGTAAGTGCATTGAGATGTCACTTGACATGTAAAGTGCCATATAAATCTAATCCATTATTATTATTAGTATTATTATTATTATTATTACTACCCCAATGCATGTCTGGCCACCACTGTTGTAGTGGAGTCTGGGGCGTAAATCCCGGGGGGGATGCAGGGGTCATGTCCCCCCTTTCCATAAAGCTGCCCCCCCCAAAAAAAAATCACATTGCAAACACAAACATGTGTTATTTGAACAGCGTAGTAATGTTCGTTGAAGGCACAGTACAAGTGGTGCAACTCAAAAACACATTGTTTGACATTTATAACTATTGAAAGATTAGAACCCCCCCATCCTCACAGTGGTTTAGTCCAATCTGTTTCCACCCCGTGCGTGGGGCTGCTGGGGCGCCTTGCCAGTGTTGCCAGACGTACCATAATTATTGTATTTGTACGATAATTTTTCCCTCTGTATGATGTACGATCAATAATTTCAAAATTCCCCTAATGTACGATAATTTGACCCCTTCATTGCATGTCTATGTTAATACATTAGCAAACACAATCAGAATACAGATCCTGCGCATACATACTACGCTTGTTTTTACGCATCATCTCATGTGCGCAGGCTGTGTGAAAAAGAAGACGGAAAACTTGTGTTGCAGTAGGAGAGAGGCAACCCCAGATGGAGGTTCATGATAGGATCCTATGGAGCGCTGAATTGAGAGTTGGCTGAACCGAGCGGGCGGAGCTTGTTTGCTGCTTAGGCAGGGAGGATTCAGCTGTTGATCTGTGGCTTCCAGTACAGCTCTGGTGAGTGATTCAGTACAGTACGTTCACCCATAAAAACTAGCACACTCGACTGAATCGTTCGTGTACATTACAGCACTAATGCAAGAACGGCAGACTCAACAAGTAAGCAACATCACGAGCAGGTTGGAAACAAATGGGGGGCCAGACCCCAGTTTTACAGGGTGGTTCAAACCTGTTGTTGGCATTAGTACTAAAGCTTTCTGTCGCTGCTGCAACATGCAAATGTATGCAAAAATGCCACTGAATTGTAGTTCTCAATAAAACTGAAACAAGTTTCTGCTTCAATTATCAGAGGCGTTTTAGTAGTAGTTTAGGTGGATTGATTATTTATTCCTAATGTATAGACAGAGTACTTCTCAAAATATTTATGAGGCAAGACCTTGATATATGATGATTCAACAGAAGGCATATAGAAGATAGTTTTAATTATAACTGATATTTTGGGCCTTTCAGTACAGGCTCATCCTGTACTCCATACTGGTAGAGGTGCTTTTTTTCAACCATCTGTTAGATTATTTAAAGGTAAAATCGTGTTATAGGCTGTAATATGCATGATCTGTGATAAAGTGTTACTAAAGCAGATGGTCCTGAGCAATGTCAAAATATGATCATTTTAAACCGCTGGTATGATACTTCAACATTTCCCATCTGGCAACACTGCTCCTTACACGTTTGCTGACGTTCTCTCTACGGTGGTGCAATTCTCTACGTCCACCATACAGAATCACGCCCGCCCACTGGACAGGACGAACGTACAACTTCCCATGGGAGCACCTCTGACCGTACAACCACCAGTCAGGAGCCAGCCTCCCCCTCGTCCCCCGGATGTTCACGTCACCTCTACACAGGAGACCGGCGGAAGGTAAAATTTAGCCATAAAAACTATTTAATCGTGTACATTTTTAAACTTAACGTTGTGTAACACCATAGGGTTGTTAAAACTGTGTGTGTGCTGGCTGTCAAATTTGAACGGATTTGGACTACACGTATAAACGATCACGTTGCTAAACGTTAGCTCTGTTGTAAGTATATCCATTACGCTTCATTAAAAAATTAACTTACCTTTTATTGAGTAGGTTTTAATTAATTAATTAACAGTGGGTTTTTAAGCTGGCACACTGTGTCGGTGTGTTGGCTAAATTCGGACAGCAGGTATTTATGATCGATATTACTAACGTCATCTCTGATATATGTATGTCCAGTATTCACTTGAAAATTTCCTTTACCATTTTCTATAGCAGGATAAAACAGTTTACTCCTATTTGAGCATATTGATGAGAAACAATATTTTACTGTTATATATTTACTCACAATAAGATAAGATAAGATAAGCCTTTATTAGTCCCACAATGGGGAAATTCCAGGATTGCAACAGCACAGGGATAGCAACACTCAGAGCAACAATCAGAAGGCAAGAAAAAAAACAAGAGCAGCTAGTATACATATGTACATATATATATACAGTGTATATATATATACACTCACCGGCCACTTTATTAGGTACACCATGCTAGTAACGGGTTGGATCCCCTTTTGCCTTCAGAACTGCCTCAATTCTTTGTGGCATAGATTCAACAAGGTGCTGGAAGCATTCCTCAGACAGTTTGGTCCATATTGACATGATGGCATCACACAGTTGGCGCAGATTTGTCGGCTGCACATCCATGATGTGAATCTCCCGTTCCACCACATCCCAAAGATGCTCTATTGGATTGAGATCTGGTGACTGTGGAGGCCATTTGAGTACAGTGAACTCATTGTCATGTTCAAGAAACCAGTCTGAGATGATTCCAGCTTTATGACATGGCGCATTATCCTGCTGAAAGTAGCCATCAGAAGTTGGGTACATTGTGGTCATAAAGGGATGGACATGGTCAGCAACAATACTCAGGTAGGCTGTAGCGTTGCAACGATGCTCAATTGGTACCAAGGGGCCCAAAGAGTGCCAAGAAAATATTCCCCACACCATTACACCACCACCACCAGCCTGAACCATTGATACAAGGCAGGATGGATCCATGCTTTCATGTTGTTGACGCCAAATTCTGACCCTACCATCCGAATGTCGCAGCAGAAATCGAGACTCATCAGACCAGGCAACGTTTTTCCAATCTTCTATTGTCCAATTTCGATGAGCTTGTGCAAATTGTAGCCTCAGTTTCCTGTTCTTAGCTGAAAGGAGTGGCACCCGGCGTGGTCTTCTGCTGCTGTAGCCCATCTGCCTCAAAGTTTGACGTACTGTGCGTTCAGAGATGCTCTTCTGCCTACCTTGGTTGTAACGGGTGGTTATTTGAGTCACTGTTGCCTTTCTATCAGCTCGAACCAGTCTGGCCATTCTCCTCTGACCTCTGGCATCAACAAGGCATTTCCGCCCACAGAACTGCCGCTCACTGGATATTTTTTCTTTTTCGGACCATTCTCTGTAAACCCTAGAGATGGTTGTGCGTGAAAATCCCAGTAGATCAGCAGTTTCTGAAATACTCAGACCAGCCCTTCTGGCACCAACAACCATGCCACGTTCAAAGTCACTCAAATCACCTTTCTTCCCATACTGATGCTCGGTTTGAACTGCAGGAGATTGTCTTGACCATGTCTACATGCCTAAATGCACTGAGTTGCCGCCATGTGATTGGCTGATTAGAAATTAAGTGTTAACGAGCAGTTGGACAGGTATACCTAATAAAGTGGCCGGTGAGTGTATATATATATATATATACACTACCGTTAAAAAGTTTGGGGTCACTTAGAAATTTCCTTATTTTTGAAAGAAAAGCACTGTTTTTTTCAATGAAGATAACTTTAAACTAATCAGAAATACACTCTAATATCTAATATACATTGCTAATGTGGTAAATGACTATTCTAGCAACAAATGTCTGGTTTTTGGTGCAATATCTACATAGGTGTATAGAAGCCCATTTCCAGCAACTATCACTCCAGTGTTCTAATGGTACAATGTGTTTGCTCACTGCATCAGAAAGCTAATGGATGATTAGAAAACCCTTGTGCAATCATGTAAGCAAAGCTGAAAACAGTTTAGCTGGTTAGAGAAGCTATAAAACTGACCTTCCGTTGAGCAGGTTGAGTATCTGGAAAAATTATCATTTCAAATACAAATCATTATTTCTAACCTTGTCAATGTCTTGACTATATTTTCTATTCATTTTACAACTCATGGTGGTAAATAAGTGTGACTTTTCATAGAAAACACAAAATAATTGTCTGGGTGACCCCAAACTTTTGAACGGTAGTGTATATATATATATATAGACACACAGTGCGGAGCATTGTAGCTGGATGGAATAAATATATAGGCGCTTTTCCACTAGCCCCGATTAGAAAACCCGACTCTACTCACTTCGGTTCAGTTCTGCCTCGGTTGTGTTTCAACATTACTGCTGGCACACCTGCTGGCACACCTGCTGTGGGTGGGATTTGTTGAACAGCAGGCGGCGTCACACTCTCGTGACGTCAAACACGTGACCGAATCCTCCACAACAAAGAAAATGGCTGATGACGAGGAGAGAAGGAAGGAGAGAGGAATGACTGTGACATGAAACTGGTGAAATCTATGGTGCTGACTTGTTGTGCTCTGCGCAATCTGTGTGAGAGTCATGGAGAGACGTTTGACACTACATTGGATGATGCAGTAGATGAACCAGTGGTGGCAGCGGCACAGAGAGCAGAGGAGCAGGGTGGCGATATAATACGAGATGCTGTGATGCAGTACTTGTCTATTTCGTCCACATTTATGTGCATACATATTTCAAAAGTGTTTTTTGTAAATAAAATGTTGTGCATGTTCCATCTACCTGTGCTCTGTTGTTCATAACGCTTATCTGTTAAGGTACGGGTAATTAGATTAGATTAGATTTGTTTATTTGACAGGGACAGTGCAATAAACATAGACAATTAATCAATGACAATCAATTTGATGTGTTGCACAGAGTGTATAGCTATTAGCTAATTTGCAGGAGCCGCAGGACAACAGAAGGTGTGAAGCCATCAGCCTAATGATCAGTCCACACTTCTCACTGTTGTGATAATTGCTCACGCTGAGCGCTCTGCCCGCCCATACGCTGTGGGGGTCACACACACACGACGTGTTCCTCAACACTCTCAATATTTTTTTTTCCCATATATTCTTCTTTTTGGCGTACAGAAATGGCAATACGCCCGTATTTGCTAAAATTGCATTTTCCCCGTATTAAAATACGGCAAAACCGTATCACTTGACAGGTATGTAATTACATGCAGAAACACCGCACAGGCCATCTTCACAAAAATCCAGCTCGACAAGCCACTTTTGCTTAGGTGGAAATGCAAATTGAACTATAAATCATGTGCTGATACATGTCATATTCCCATGTAAAGGTCTTCCACTTTTACTTACAAATTGATTTTTAATTTTTGGGAAAAGGGAATATAAATTTTGCACTTGTTGGTAACAACAGTTGTGTGCAACAAAAACACAGTTGTGTATCCTTGTCCGATTTGTCTACTGTTATTAATGCCAAATTTTTGCTAGATTCCTTCTTAATTTATTAAATTTTGACTGGTGATGCAACATTCAACTTACATGTACTTACCTTTATCAGTGTCTACTGTACAAGTTAAAGCACACCTGTACAACTGCTTATAACATAAAAAATGTACCCGTTCAAGAGAAATGGATTCAGCATTGCAAATTTGTTTAAAATTTAAAAAAAAAGCTACCAAGACATTACGTTTCGTTGTGTTGTTAAAAATTAAATTACCATTTGAAGGCT
Organism: Pholidichthys leucotaenia; assembly: GCA_020510985.1. Classification (NCBI taxonomy): domain Eukaryota; kingdom Metazoa; phylum Chordata; class Actinopteri; order Cichliformes; family Pholidichthyidae; genus Pholidichthys; species Pholidichthys leucotaenia. Next base: position 184,234,779 of record CM035848.1, read on the forward strand.
ATACACCTGACCTGATGAACAGCAGCATGTGGAGTGAACAGAGAATGGAATGTGTATGTAATTATTGGCTTTTCTTATACGGTGTCATAACAGATAAACCAGACTTTTGATGCAAACAATACAATTTTATTCCAGAAGCAAAATTTACAAACAAAAAACAGACTGGGCGTGGGGAGACATGGTTAGACACGCCGACTGCTAAATGCGTCCACAAGCCTGCCAAATAGGGTCAGGAAATCTCTGTTGAATGTTGACATCTCTGCGAGCTCTTCCCTTCGTAATGCAGTGTCCTGCTCCAGGGCTTCACGCGCATCTGCCCGCACATCTGCGGCCACCTGTCGCAAATGCTGCATGTACTCCTGATGGTGTTCTTGCCGCTGGTCATGTTGCCGTTCCAAGGGCCGCATCTCTTCGTCATGCATGTTGACCATCGCTAATGTAAGGTCAGCAATGGAGTTGTCTGTTTTCCTCTTGCCTAGATAGAAAGACAGAAAGGCATGGTCGTTAAAGCTGGATCACTACATATATTATGGAATTACACTGGTGAAAGTCTGTGGTGGAATGTCACTATTATATTATGTCACGCCGCGCCATTCATCAGCGGCGCCACCTGCTCACGCACCTGACAATCATCAGCGGCGAGGGATAAAGGCCGTCTCGCCCGGAGGCTCGGCCTGAAGCCGTCAGACTTCGTCCCTCACCGTTGTGAGCATACTTCCCTTCAGCGTCACCATTTTGGTAAGAAGATCGCTTACCTCTTTTCTTCAGTCTTCTCCCCTGTGCACAGGTGGATTCCCCAGCGGCGGACATCTCCACTCCATCGCCCAATCCTCGCTGCTGTACAGAGCTCTCCAGGTGGCTGTCTTCCGGGCTTCGCCCCCTTGTTGTGCCAGCTGTCCTGACCCACCAAGTAAGTCCTTCTCTCGCCATAAATCCCTCCTGTGTTGGTGTATGCCCGTCACCCTCTCCCTGTGCTCTCTCCATAGGGTTGCTCGGCTGTACGGTCACCTGCCTCTGTGCCTGGAGCAGACACCATCACCAACACATTTACATCCCGCAGACACGCACTCACTCACTCCTGCTGTTAATAAACTCTTTGAACTACTCTAAGCCTGTGTGTGTGCGTCTCCTGAGCCCTGCGTTATGTCAGTACGGCTTCAGCAGAGCGGCTCGGCGGACGGCGGGCTCGCACACCGGTTTTCCACTCTCGAGGCTAGAGTGGATCAAATAGCTTATCAACAACAGGTGATCTTTAATCAATTATTGAATTTAACTAACCGGTTGGGCCGCTTGGATCCTCAACAGCCGTTCCCCCCGGCTCGTCAGGGTGGCGCGGCTCCTGCTGTTCCAGCGGCCGTCCAGCCGGCTCCGGTGGCACCGGTTCGGCTCACACCGATTCCGACCCCCGCCCGCTTTAGCGGTAAGCTCGGCGGAGCGCGGGGGTTCATTATGCAGTGTGAGTCCGTGTTCCACCGTGTGCCCGGAGATTTTCCCTCGGATCACAGTCGGATTGGTTACATAGGGAATCTTCTGGAGGGGCGTGCGTTAACTTGGACCTACGCCGTAATGGCGAGGCCCAGTTATGCCACCCTCACCTATGACCAGTTCGTGAGGCGCTTTCTGGAGGTCTTTGACCATTCTCAAACCGAGACAGTCCAGGTCGATCGGCTCCTCGCTCTCCAGCAGGGAGGCCGGTCGGCAGCGGACTACTCGGTCGACTTCCGGGTAGCGGCGGAGGAATTGGGCTGGGAGGAACGCTCCCTCTGTGGCCTGTTCCTCCGCAGCCTCAATAGTGATCTGAGGGATGAACTGGCTGGACGGGATATCCCTGGGACGCTAGCGGAGCTGACATCCTTAGCGATAAGTTTGGATAACAGGCTGCGCGAGCGCTCCTCGGGGCGGAAGTCTTCTTCTTCTCGCCCTCGTGGAGTCTCGCCGCACCTGTTCCAAGCTCGCCCCCTGGCGGCGCCGCCAGCATTGTGCCCCGAGGAGTCGGAGCCGATGGTGACGGGCTGGACCAAGCTTTCCCCTGCGGAGAAACAACGCCGCCGTGAGTTGGGCCTCTGCATGTATTGCGGAGGTGACCAACACACTGTGGAGCGTTGCCCGCGGAAAGCCAGTCGGCGGGGTCCGCGAATCGCTGTAGGGAGCCTCGCGGATCCCAACCGGTTAGACTCTCTCACTCAATTAAAGCTGCCCATCCGTTTTTGCCACAATCCCACTGGGCACCTCACCCACGCACTGGTGGATTCGGGCGCAGAGGGCAGCTTCATTTCACAAGGCCTGGCAACCCGATTGGGCATCCGCTGTCAGGCATTAAAACACCCCATCTCCCTGGTCCATCTCTCCCGTGCCTCCCTTGGGAGAGTTTCTCACCAAACCATGCCTGTCCCAGTCATCATCTCAGGGAACCACCGGGAGGAGATGGTATTTTACGTCCTGCCCAACTCTGTGTCGCCCGTCATCCTGGGGTATCCCTGGCTACGCCTCCACAACCCTGTCCTGGACTGGAGGTCCGCTGGGGTATCGGCATGGAGTACCTTCTGTATGGGCACCTGCCTTCAGTCCGCTGCCTGCTCCCCATCCGCGGCTCCCCCTGTGGCGGATACAGCACCTCCGGACCTGTCACTGGTGCCTCCAGAATTTCACGACCTGGGTATGGTATTTAGCAAATCGAAAGCTATGTCTCTTCCCCCACATCGACCATATGACTGTGCCATCAACCTCCGCCAGGGGGCTCCCCTGCCATCTGGTCGGCTCTACAGCCTGTCGGCGCCGGAGAAGGAGACCATGAATACATACCTGAAGGAATCTCTGAGCGCTGGGATTATTCGCCCATCGTCGTCACCCGTGGGGGCAGGGTTTTTCTTTGTCGGGAAAAAGGACGGATCCCTCCGCCCCTGCATAGACTACCGAGCGCTGAATGACATCACTGAGAGGGACCGTTACACCCTGCCCCTCATGGACACTGCCTTTCACTCCCTCCAGGGGGCGACCTGGTTTACCAAGCTGGATTTACGCAGCGCTTACCACCTCGTCCGGATCCGGGAGGGAGATGAATGGAAGACAGCCTTCCGTACCCCGAACGGCCACTTTGAGTATCTCGTCATGCCGTTCGGGCTGACCAACGCTCCTGCCGTCTTTCAGCGCCTCATTAATGACGTCCTCCGGGATTTCATCGGCCTTTTTGTGTTCGTCTACCTGGATGACATCCTTATCTTCTCCAGGTCCAGGGACGAGCACCAGGTCCATGTGAGGCGGGTCCTCCAAAGACTGCTGGAGAATCGTCTGTACGTGAAGGCTGAGAAATGCGAATTCTACGCTAGGACCACATCCTTCCTGGGATTCATCATCGCTCAAGATCAGGTGCTCCCAGACCCAGAGAAGGTGAAGGCGGTGGTGGAGTGGCCTACTCCCGCATCCCGGAAGCAGGTGCAACAGTTTGTTGGCTTTGCCAATTTTTACCGCCGCTTTGTCCCAAATTTCAGCTCGATCGTCGGACCGCTGACCCGCCTCACGTCCCCGAAGGTCCCGTTCCGGTGGACTGAAGAGGTCGCTGCTGCCTTTAGGGCGCTGAAGGCGGAGTTCTCCTCCTCCCGGGTCCTTCGCCAGGTCGACCCCGCGCTGCAGTGCATTGTGGAGGTGGACGCATCGGACACGGGAGTGGGAGCAGTGTTATCCCAGCGGTCACCTGACGATGGCGCCAAACGGCCGTGCGCCTTCTTCTCCCGGCGCCTGTCCCCGGCGGAGAGGAACTACGATGTGGGGGACAGAGAGCTCCTGGCCATTAAACTCGCCTTACAGGAGTGGCGCCACTGGCTAGAGGGGGCGGACCTGCCGTTTGTGGTCCTGACGGACCACAAGAACTTAGAGTATTTACGATCTGCCAAGCGCCTGAATGCCCGCCAGGCGCGCTGGTCTTTGTTCTTCGCCAGGTTCCGCTTCTCGATCACCTTCAGGCCGGGCTCCAAAAACGGCCTGCCTGACGCCCTCTCTAGGCAGTTCACCCCCGTGGAGGCTGAGGAGACGCCCCACACTATCCTGCCCAGGTCGTGCGTCCTCGGTGCCATCTCTTGGGACATTGAAGACAAGATCCGGAAGGCGCAGGAGGTGGAACCTGATCCTGGCGGCGGACCGGAGGGAAGACTGTTCGTCCCATCTGCGGTCCGAGGAGAGGTCATCCACTGGCTCCACACCTCCCGGCTCACCTGTCATCCCGGCACCTCTCGGATGATCAGCCTCCTCCAACGGTCCTTTTGGTGGCCAGGCCTGCGGAGGGATGCAGCCCGCTACGCCCGGGCTTGCCCAATCTGTGCCACCAGCAAGTCGGGAAATGCCCCCCCAGCGGGTCTGCTCCAGCCTCTGCCCGTCCCCGGCAGGCCCTGGTCGCACATCGCACTGGACTTCGTCACCGGACTCCCCGTTTCCAACTCCTTTGACACCGTCCTGACCATTGTGGACCGTTTCTCCGAGGCTGCACACTTCATTCCCCTGCGAGGTCTCCCTACTGCCCTGGAGACGGCGGGCCTCCTCGTCCAACACGTGGTCAGGCTGCACGGGATTCCGGTGGACGTGGTCTCGGACCGGGGTCCCCAATTTTCATCCGAGGTTTGGAGATCCTTTTGTAACGCCATCGGAGCCAAGGTGAGCCTCTCCTCCGGCCATCACCCCCAGTCTAACGGGCAGTGTGAGAGGACCAATCAGGAGCTGGAGGCTGCGCTCCACTGTGTTACTAGATCCAAGCCGACGTCCTGGAGCAACCATCTCGCCTGGGTGGAGTATGCCCACAACACCGCCCGCTCTTCTGCAACGGGGATGTCCCCCTTCAAGGCGTCCCTGGGTTACGACCCCCCGCTGTTTCCAGCGCAGGAGAACGAGGTGACTGTCCCCTCTGTTAGGGCGCACCTTAGGCAGTTCCGCTCCACCTGGGCTGCCGCGCGTCATGCGCTTTTACGCACGGCGGAGCGCAACAGGACCGTGGCGGACCGGCACAGAAGACCTGCCCCGGCGTACAGAGTTGGGCAACTCGTGTATGTGTCTACCCAGGACGTCACATTAAAAGGCGAGAGGAGGAAGCTGGCACAGCGATTCATGGGTCCCTTTCCCATCACCCGGATCATCAACCCGGTGGCTGTGCGCGTGGCTATTCCCCCCTCCCTCCGCATCCATTCCACTTTCCATGTGTCGAAGGTGAAACTGGCAGTCACTGACCCCCTTTGCCCTCCTCCTGCGGCGCAACCCGCGCCCCGGATGATTGGTGGCCATCCGGCCTGGTCCGTCTCCTCCATCCTGGACTCCCGGCGCCGAGGTCGTGGGTTGCAATACCTGGTGGACTGGGAGGGCTATGGGCCCGAGCATCGACAATGGGTGCCCCCGTCGTTTGTGTTGGACCCATCGCTCATCGCGGACTTCCACCGAGCGCACCCGGATAAGCCATCGCCAGGAGGCGCTGCTAGAGGGGGGAGTACTGTCACGCCGCGCCATTCATCAGCGGCGCCACCTGCTCACGCACCTGACAATCATCAGCGGCGAGGGATAAAGGCCGTCTCGCCCGGAGGCTCGGCCTGAAGCCGTCAGACTTCGTCCCTCACCGTTGTGAGCATACTTCCCTTCAGCGTCACCATTTTGGTAAGAAGATCGCTTACCTCTTTTCTTCAGTCTTCTCCCCTGTGCACAGGTGGATTCCCCAGCGGCGGACATCTCCACTCCATCGCCCAATCCTCGCTGCTGTACAGAGCTCTCCAGGTGGCTGTCTTCCGGGCTTCGCCCCCTTGTTGTGCCAGCTGTCCTGACCCACCAAGTAAGTCCTTCTCTCGCCATAAATCCCTCCTGTGTTGGTGTATGCCCATCACCCTCTCCCTGTGCTCTCTCCATAGGGTTGCTCGGCTGTACGGTCACCTGCCTCTGTGCCTGGAGCAGACACCATCACCAACACATTTACATCCCGCAGACACGCACTCACTCACTCCTGCTGTTAATAAACTCTTTGAACTACTCTAAGCCTGTGTGTGTGCGTCTCCTGAGCCGTGCGTTATGTCATATTATGCTTCATTGCTGTATATAAGCTGAACTGTCATGTTGCTGCCCCTCAGTAGAGCGGATTTTGCAACACGCAGGGTGCTGTCTTCGGCTGCAGCCCCCTTGCAAAACTAAAAAGGATTAAGATTAAGAAGATGGATGGATGGATGGATGGGTAATGTTTAAAATAGTTGCTTGTAGTGTGGCCGCAGAAATCTGAATGGGTTAATACAGTCAGCTGACGCGAAGCATTTCAATGAAGCATGTTGATTTCCACGGCAGTTCATGAGCTTTATTTGTTTGTCTAAAATAGGAGTTACAACAGCACTTCAATCACCACACCTAAAAATGGTTGTGGAACACCGATAAGTGAAGACCAAAGAATAACCTTTTTGTACATTTAAAAAGACATTTTCAATTAATTAATATGCAGCTACAGGAAATTGCATTAATCAGTTTGGTACATAACTTGTTAGGCTCCAGCCCCCCCGCGACCCGTAAAGGATTAAGCGGTAGAAGATGGATGGATGGATGGATGGATTTTCGACCCTGGTTTCCGCTGGACCTGTTTCACCAAAAAAAAAATTGTGGTTATTGTGCCTTACCGGCACTTGAACGTGATCCAGATGGAGCTGGTGATGTGGCTGACATGGGAGTCGATCCAGCTGGTGCTCCGCCAGACGCAGACGCAGAGGCAGAGGCAGGAGAGTCCACTGTGTCCATGTCCACTGAGGTGGACCCCTGTGATATGAACTGCGATTCTAGAAAGAAAATGCACGCAATTTAAAACTTAACACCAAAGTGCAACATGTACACAACACTCTAAAGTTTTTAACCGGAATACAATAAGCATAATTCAGCATTTTGTTTGCGCTAATACTTAACACAAAGCAAGCGTGAATCTGCAGTTGGCTGCAAAACAATAGGCAAGCCTCAGTAACAACCATTACCCACAATCTAACAACCTTCCTATTTCTTAAAAACAGTGAGCTTGGCACAGAAAGGATAAAGTGGCGAAAAGATGCGCAATATCAAAACAACACTCACCATCCACGGTTTCCAAGGCCGTGGCCGTGACTGTGGCCGTGTCGAGCCCAATGTCTCTCAGTGAACCACTTCCACTCCTTCCGATCCGCTGCACTTCGAGCATTGTGGTCCTTCACTGCTCGGTAATTGCTTTTCAGCTTTTTCAGCTTCTCCCGACACTGTTTGGTAGTACGGATTTGCCCTTGGGAACCCATTTGCTCGGACACCTGCTGGTATATTTTTTAATTTCGAGTAGATCTGTCCAACTCTTGCTGGATGCGATCGTCGGCTAATATAGAAAGAAAATTGCGCACCTCCTAATATATAATATTAGGAGTATATTATTATATAAGTATATTATACAGTATATTAATATAATATACTGTATTAAAGGGGCGCACTGTGTTCACTGGCTGAACAACTACAAATGGCGGTCGTGGAGTAAATTCAGCAGAAAAAGTCGCTTTCGTGACATTACGACCTGACCAATCAGCGGCGACCAGTCTCTTAAAGTCATATCACAGCCATACTCAGCCCTACTCAGCTCGGTTAGACCCTGCCCTGGATCAGGTAGTAAAAAAGCACCTGCTAACCGGTGCTGAGGCTAATGGAAAATGCTCGAACGCGGGCTGAGTGGTGCGGTGTAGGGCTAAGTGAGGCTAGTGGAAAAGGGCCTTAAGAGTATATAAACACAGTGCGGAGCATTGTAGCTAGATGGAATAAATATGTAAATATATAAACACACACAGTGCGGAGCATTGTAGCTAGATGGAATAATATGTAGATATATAAACACACAATGCGGAGCATTGTAGCTAGATGGAATAAATATGTAAATATATAAACACACACAGTGCAGAGCATTGTTGCTAGATGGGATGAAACAGCACAACTCTCTACTTAGTTATCCTACATGGTATGATTATGTACCCATACATATTCTCACCCTCCATAGCGACCGGTATTTTCCTAGTTGTATGCCGGAGGGGACCATTGTATGAGTCTATTGCGTCTTTTGCATTCAAAACTATTAGGTTGTCACGTCTTTTTGCTATCTCTACGAGCAGCCCTGCTTAGGTTGTACAGTCTGACAGCCGTTGGTAGGAAGGACCTGCGAAACCTCTCGGTTGTGCACCTAGGAAGATGTAGTCTGCTGCTAAATGAGCTCCTCAGTGCATTCAGTATGTCTTGCATAGGGTGGAACTCGGCCTCCAGCAGAGATGACAGTTTAGCCACCGTCCTTCTCTCTCCTATCTCCTCCACTGGGTCAAGGCGCTGCCCCAGGACAGAGCTAGCTTTCTTGATCAGTTTGTTCAGTCTCTTCCTATCGGCTGCCGTAATGCCACTGCCCCAGCAGACTACTCCAAAAGTGATGGCTGATGCCTCCACCGTGTCATAGAATGACACGGTGGTGGCAGACAATATCAAACAATATCCGCTGATGTGCTATTGTAGTGATCCACTCTGCGTGCCTGCTGCCCTAATTGCCTCCACAGCTGCGCGCACACCTGTTCTTCTCATCAGGCAGTCGTCTTAAGCCGCGCTGCCCTGCAGTCTGCACGGAGACATCTACGCTCCAACGGTCTGGCAAGACCTCCTCGTCCTGCTCTGGAGTTTCACCTCCTCAGCTTCATCCAGCCTCCTGGTAAGCCTTTGGGATTCCTTCCCATCTTTGCTACTCCTTTCTCTCCCCTGTGCACAGGTAGAAGCCTCCTGGCGGCGGACCTCCTCCTCCTGGCGGCGGACCTGGGCTCTAACCCGTACTCTGCACTCGCTCTGTTACTCACCTGCACCTCCTCACCTCGTCACCAGCGGCAGCTTGAACACAAAGCAGCTGGCTCAGGACCTTGGAAGCTCTTCAGCGCTCCAGCCCATCATCCAACCCGCAAGCCTGAACATTCACCGGTTAAATCCCCCATACCTCAGTGTACTCATCCACCTGTCTGTTCTCTCTCCTAGGGTTGCCAGTCTGAACTGTGCTCTGCTCGCCCAGCTGTTCACTCCTTCACACACACACACACACACACACACACACACACACACACACACACACACACACACACACACACACTGTACAATAAAAGATCACTGTGTTTATTTCAAGTCTGAGTCTGCTTCTGGGTCAACCAAACATGTCAGCTATACCAAAAAAATACTTTACCAGTTCAGAAATGTTTCTGTCATGAATGCCCCTCTGGGACAGAAAGACAGACCCATGCACTTAACTGCAATAGTGACATTTAAAAATGAAAAAAATGTGCAGGAAAACAGTGCAAAACACACAAAAAATGCAAACGAAGAATAACTCACAACAAATGATGCTCCAGAACTGAGGACACTCTGGAGAAAAGGAGGGGGAGACTGTCTGTAGAGGAGTAGTCCAGTCTGAACACAACTGAGACTGCTGAAATGATGGAGGAAAACGGCAGTCTATAAATAGTGGGGAAATAATGAGCGGCAGGTGCGAACCGGTGAACAGGCAGGGCCTAATTTCCAACTGCTCGCAGCTGGGACGGCTGGGAAGTGAGCAGCTGGTGGGTATGCCTGGGAGATGCGAAGGGAGCTCGTGCCACAGAACAGAAAATAGACCAAACATTACTGACAAAATAATCATAATAGACAAAATACACAGACTCATGTCACACTCATGACACATGTCAGACTCATGACAGTTTTCCTGCCTTATCTAATAATTCATAACAGCAACACTGAAATTTAACTTTAGGAGAGCCGCTTATTTGATGTCATTTAACTAAGTCAAAGAGATTGTACTATAATATGTATTATACAGTATATATCAGGCTCAGAAACCTCTACTATACTGTATTTTTTCATAAATCTATTCTCCCTTTTAAATTTATTTTCCTTTTCAGGGAAATGTACACTCCTTTTCACATGAATTTGTAACATTATTCTCAGTAATTTGCAGTTTTTCCATTAAACTTGTTTTTTCCCAGAGAATTTTATGACCATTTCTTATAAATTTGTTGCGAGAATTTTTTGCATTCATTTTCAGCTTTTCTGATAAATTTGTTGTATTTCTACAACCCTTTTCCTCACAAATCTGGCCTCTTTTTACTAAAAGCTTTGAATATTTTGGTCAAGGCATTAGGCTGTGGGAGAAAGAGCTGCGGGCTGCAGAGACCCCCAATATACATGGTGAAAATGTGTCATGCAGTACTAGAGTACAGCATCTATACACAGAACTTAATAGCTATATTAAGGAAACAGTGAGTGGTCAGAGCAGAGGTAAACAACAGTAGGTCATAAAATGCTCTTATGTCTGACAGCTGTGTTTTTACTCCAAACTCTGTTTTGATTTCTTATATATCAGATTATTTATATTTGTTACTGAAAAACACTGACAGCTGCCCTTTTGAGATGAAAGGTGCTTAAAAAGCATTTTTATACTGTAATAACTTGTTTACCATAAATTGCCTCCTTTCCTGGTATTTTAGGAAAGCTGTAATTATATTTTATTGAAATTAGTGTTGTAATGATTGATGTTTTTATTAACATGAGGTAATAATTTGAATGTGTGTGTTTGTCAGAGATGGCATGACCAGTCACTCGCGTACAACGCCTCAGCACCAAATGTCAGCAGCTTGTAATAGAAATGTTTAGGCAAGTTAGGAAATTAAATATTTTTACACAATGTGCTTTCTCTAAATTTCAGTTAAAATATTTCACTATTTACAGCATACATAAACAGGATGTGGGTTTTTTTTAGCTCTGCACACACACACCCTCTATTCCCTAGCAACAAAGTACTTGCTTATGCTTACATATAGAAAAATAAAAAGGTGAACCTGGGTTAAGGGTTGCGATATAAGGAACCGAACTGAAAGGAGACAGTGGAATATCAATAGGAAAACATCTGCCAGAGACCGTTCCAGAGGAGGGGGCATCTGATGGAATCAGCAGTCCTTACCAGCTCAGCGAGAAGATAACCATTGTGGGGGTGGTGGGGGTACACCCCTGGACCGGAAGATTTTATACATCTTGTGCTTTTTTTTCGGGGTCTTCACTATCAGGTTGTGCTGGAACAAAGACCTCACAGCTGTGATATTCTCTGCATGCTTCAATAAACAGATAAATTGAGAAATAGTACTTTTCATGTGATTTTTAACACTCTGGTCTATTTTAAATGGCTTTGTGCTAACTGTTCAATTTTTGAACACACTTTTCAGTACAAAAAGTTTTACAAGCTGTTTAGAGAGCCAGTAAAGGAGAATTTCCTCTACTGATCCAGACAATGAAACTGAGAATGTCCTGCATTCTGACCTGGCCCACATCACCCTCAGCAGTGTAATGGATCATATTTTGATTTATAGTCATTTGATTGTCATAATCATAATATAAAGCATCATCATAATGTTAAATTATTATTTCTTTAAAATCTAACATTTTTGCGAATTGCCTTCTCTGCAATGAATTCTTAACATTATCTGTGTGATCCACATTGTGTGCATTGGTTAATTTTGTCATAAACAGGAACACAAAGTAATAAAATGGTTTCTATGGCAACTTGCAGTGTCTCTGGTTACTAAAAACAAGATATGTTTACATTGTTTTTTACCATTTTGTACGGCTTTCATCTCAGGAGGATGTCTGCAGTCCAAACCCTTTGCCTGGTCTACAACAGCTGGAAAGGGTTTACTCTGCTGGTGGAGATTGGCAATGTAGAGGACAACCTGTATCCACCGAGCAGCGAGATATGGTCTTCAGTGCCTGGAATGTGAAGGAGCTCGACAAGCAGCCTCAAGTTTCACCAGCTGCACAGGACACACTGGGCCAGTACCCTCTACCACCGTGCTAAATAGGACAATCTTGTGATGCTGCTGTCTTACAAAGGGTAAAGATGGTCAAGCAGCATGCCCCAGCCCAGCAAGACATCAGTGCTCACCACAGCCGACTGGAACACGCTGGAGAAGCTGCTATAGCGGCTGCTGCCTCAAGGGTCAGTTGCCCAGAGAAGAGCAGGACTTTAAAATAGGGCTGCGACTAACGATTATTTTAGTAGTCAACTAATCGTGATTGTTTCTGTCATATCTGTCATCTCTGCTCCCTGTTTGCACAGCTCCTGTTTGGGGCTCCAGTGCATGTTTACCCTCACCTGTTTAAGTCTGTACAACTGAGAATATTACCTTGTTCTCAATCTATGCCTTAATAGCTCAACCATGTTATAATAAATAAAGTGAAGATTAGTTAATTAGATATTACACAGTGTTTGCATACACATATCAGATCCATACACACATACACAGACATGCAAAGTCAAACCCACACATATACACCATTCACACATAATACACACATATTAAACGCACATGCACACACATAATTGCTTCACAGGAAAGTCTTTGTTCTTGTTTCCATATATGGACATGTGTAAGACTGAAGACAAAACATGAATGCTGAGAGGAAGTTATAAAGCCATAAAGGCAGGAACAAGAGGGGAGCCATCTGGATGCCAAGTGGACAGTTTGAAACAATGGACATGTATTGTGGGAAAGTAATGCCCACTAATGCCGAGCCTTTATATAGCTGTGACTTCCTGTGTCCGGGGTCCTCCCCAGGAAACAGAGCTGGGAGGATCCATGGCCATGTTGACTCCTTGTTTGTTCCAATAAAGTTAAGCTGAGAAATAATATTTTTTCTATGATTATTGGTTGGTTAACTGAAAAGATTCTGCTAACTGTCCAGAAAATTATTTTTTTACAACCTCCACACCACAAAACAGCCATCCACGTGCTCCAAGATCCCCTCCATATCCTCTGCACAGCTGCCTCCAGCACCACACCAGCCAGCAGTCCACCATCCTCCAGGCTACCTTGTAATAGAGTACATATCCACACGTAGCACGGCAGAGGTTTTAGAAGGGTGGGTGGGCAGGCATGATGATGCCTGTTCCCCAGCCTCAGCCACCTGTGCTGAAACCTTCAGCAGTGAGGACACCTGCCAAATCTGCCATCAGCAGGTCTGTGAGTGCTGAAGCCTCCACAATGACATTAGCAGCTGCAGGTCTTAGCACATCAGACCATCCATGACAAAGTGCTGACTTAAATTTTTTAAAGGGTTCTCCCATTTATCAGCTGTTCCATATTTATGCCATAATCATGTGTACTTTGGTAATAGATCCAGATATATATACACAGAGTGTATCAATTTATAATTAATTTTATATAGATAAATGCTAAGACAAATAGTCTCAAAGTATAATTACATTTGCACTACACTGTCCAGGATTTACCATTTACATTTAAGATGCCACTTGTCTGAACCCCCACATCTGTCATTGGCATATTTAAACCATCTCTTCCATGTCTGCTACACATACAGCAGCTATCTGTAATTACATTTTTGCTCTGTCAATCATGGAACCACCATACATAGCACCTTAATGCTTTGTGCAGAATGTTTTGTTGTTTTTTATTTGCATCATGGTTCAGAGAGAAAGGTTCTCAGTTTTGACATGTTTGGTGAATTGACAATAAAGTGAATTTGAGTTGATTTTGACTTATTCTGTGTCATTACCAGTTGAAACATTATGTATACAAAGAGTATTGTAGATATTGTCTAATTACATATAACAAGAGCCTTTGGCATGAATTGATGCAGACCTTTGCAGTAGACACATTATATCACATTTGATCAGTCTCAAATGTCTCTCATAATGTCCTTCGACCCCAGAACAACAGGAGGGTCAACTCAAACACACATTATACCTTTATGTAAACAAGGTTTGTTTGCCCTAAATTCCAAAACAAAGGGGAAAAAAACTGTAGTAACACGTTGAACTGAGGTAAGACTAAAGGTGCAACACAGAATGGATTAACAATTTTTACTCTATGCTTTAAATAACAGTCAAACTAAGTGGGGTAATTTTTGACTCCAGAGGACAAAAGGTGTCAGCATTTAGGAGGAAATTAAGAGGGATATAAAAACACTCAGCCTGTTAATGGCACATTAGAAGCAGAAGTGACATGCATAAAACCATTTACTGAGGAAAAGACAGCACAAGCTTACTGTATAAAATTGATTTTTTTTTATTATACTGTAGGTCATCTTTACAAAGTAGCACTGTTTTAAAAAGACAGAGTAGAAACTTTACTCACAACAACAGTAATAACATACACAATACTAAGGAACTGTATTTACACAGGGAGGAAATAATGGAGTAACAGTACCATACCATGATTTCCTGGCATTAATTGTGAAGCATTAAATTATAAATATACTCAAGACGCCATTGTGCAGTGGGTATTGGAGTGTGATCAGATGCACTAAGTTACAATGCTACAATGTCTCAACAAAAAAAATGGCTCTTGCAGGTCTGAGGGGGGATCCACACCATTTTGTACATTATTATGAGACTCAGGTAGGGGGTGCTTTAGCAGGGTTTTATAGAGCACCTGTCATGTACGGACGTGGTATCGGCTCACTGTTTTCAAGACTGTTCCGTTTTGTAGCCCCTCTGGTGAAGAAAGGTTTTACCATTGCAAAATCTCATATTAAAACCGCGGCATCGCATCGGAGGTGTTTAACCAAGCGGTGGGAAAAATGATGAACAAAGACCCGAGACAAGAGGGCTCGGGAAGTATTATGATCTTGTCACGCAGATCGAGGAAGCGACCTCCCGGCGAACATGTCTCATCACTCTCCCATAAACACTCCGGTGCTAAAAAAAGAAAATCAGTTGGGAAAAGTAAGTGGGTGAAGAGGAAGTCCGGAACTCGGAGCTCGGATATATTTTAAACAAAGGTTTTTGGGGTTTTTATTGTTTTGTTTTTTTTAAACAAACCAAACCAGAAAAACCATGGCCCTGTTACATCAAAATCTTCCGAATGCACTCTGGCTGAGCTGGATTTATTTTCAGCACCTATGACGCAGCTCTCTGTGGAGGATAAAATCTACACTGAAATTTCCCCCATATCGGCCATCACCGACGGAGGTCCTATAGAGTTTTTCATCCCCGGAGATGGGGAAAAGTACCTCGATATGAACAAAACTCTGCTGCACCTCCATGTGAAAATTACCAATGCAGACGGTATGAACCTGGCAGATGAGGCTGTGGTGGGCCTCATCAATTACCCTCTAAATACAATTTTCAGTCAATGCAACATGATCCTGGGTGATAGATTGATTTCACAATCCAGCTCCACACACATCCCTACCGAGCCTTAATTGAGACAATACTGAACTATTCCGACGACTCTCTCAAGAGCCAATTTAGCGCCGGTCTTTTTTACAAAGATACGGCCAGAGCTGTAAACTCTATCGAGATCGTGGATGGCCCTAATGCGGGGTTAAATAAAAGAGCCCATTTCACCACCAATTCTTGCGAAGTGTACCTGTTCGGTCCTCTTCACGAGGACATATTTTTTTGCGAGAAGTTCTTGCTGAACTCTGTTGATTTGAGAATCAAACTAACCCGAGCCAATGACACTTTCTGTCTTACGGGAGCCCACAATACCACTTTCCATTTGAAAATATTGGGGGCCTCGCTATTTGTTAAAAAGTGTCCGTGACCCCCGCGGTCAGATTAGGCCACGCTGCAGCCCTAATGAAAGGCAATGCACTCTACCCACTCTCACGCGTCAATGTAAAAACTTACTCCATCCCACAAAATTCTATGATGTGCAACCAGGAGAATCTGTTTCTGAGGGCAATTCCCACATACGTGGTTCTGGGTATGGTGCATCATGAGGCTTTCACAGGGAGAAGAGATCTATCACCTTTCAATTTTATTCACAACAATGTGGAATATCTGGCTTTCTGTCAGGACTGTCGACAGATCCCCACCAAGGCTTTCCAACCTCAGTTTAATAGCCAACTGTCTGTTAGGGAATTTTACAACATGTTCCTGGCAATGGAGAGACATCTTAAAGATTTTCTTCTCAGTATCAACAGAGAGGAATTTAACATCAGGTACACCCTGTTTGTGTTTAATCTCACCCCGGGGGATGACAACGATGCCCTATTCACCATCTCAAACAGTAATTTAAGACTGGAGATGAGATTTAGAACAGCCCTGCCCCACACCACGACGCTGATAGTCTACACTGGTTACGATTCTATTCTGGAAATTAACTCTAAAAGAGAAGTGCTGGTGGACTATTACTAGGAACATGAATAATATTCAACTGGAAAGTCTTCTGCATCGTCTGCTGGGGGATGTGTTTTGTGGGGTGTGTTGTTGACCCCTGCCTTTAGACCCCCCGCCTACTTCGTCATCAACACACACCCCCACACATGCCCAGAGAGCACTGTTAGCACTCACCCTGGAAAAGGATGGTGAAGCCACCTTTTTTGATTCTTACTGGCTTCCGCTCATTTTTTTTTACTATCCCTACAGTTTCTTAAAGTTTTTGGAGAAGCATTCACAAATCATCAAGTACCACAATGCTCAGTTACAGCATCAACTATCAACGACTTGCAGTCAACATTGCGTCTATAACCTCGCACATCAGACCTGCGGATTATCTTCTGAACATTTTTGATAAACGGCCTCAAGTCCTCTAGAAAGCCTCATTTGGCCATCACTAGTCAAATAAATAGTGGAGGAACTAACGAGCAGCAGGTGGTCACCTGTCACCAGCACCTAATTACCAACTCATTGCAGCTGAGAGGATCTGAAGCACAGCAATCAGCTGGAGGGTGTGTCTGGGAAATGAGAGCAGAGCTCTATCATGAAACAGGAAAGTAAACCAATACACATGTACAGAAAATAACCAAAAACAGATTTACAGACAAATACTGAAACTAAAGTGAAGATCTGAGCTCAAAAGCATGACAGTTCAGATGTCTTCTAAAAAGAAAAATGGTGATTAGAGTTGCAAATATTGAAGAAAAATGTTGAAATATTTTGATGGAAAAACTTGCAAATTCATTAGAAAAACTTTGTGTGGAAAAAAAGGTTTAAAAATTCTCACAAAAGTAGCAAAGGAAAAAAGTCCTAAATTTATTAAGAAACTAATTTGTACTGTGCTCAAGGACAATAAAAGTTCATGTATCGATAAATTAAGCAGCATAAATCTTTTTTGTAAATTATCAGTTTTCTTGTAAACATGCAGCTTTTTTCATGTAAATTTGCAACTTTCTTGTAAATTTGTAAATATTCTTGTAAATTTATGACATTTTTTCTTAGAAGTGTATTTTTCATGAATTTATAACCCTTTTTTTCTTGTGAATTTGAAACTATGGTAAACTTGGGATAATCATATTTTTATATTTTTATTCTTGCACATTTGAAATAGTGATAGAAATCAGCCATATTTAAAAACAAATTGCCTAGTGGTCATATCTTAATAAAAGGCCACTTAGTGGGTGCTGTAGAGAATGTACACATTTTTATTTTGGCCACACAGAGCATGGTTCTGGTCCACAACAAATACAGTGATGTGCAATTTCTCACATCAAGCACATTTTACCAAAAACAGAGATAGCACTCAAATACACTGCCTTTAATTTTTATGACTAATCAATCACAAATTATTTTCAGGAGGAATTACTGAAACTATCAATTAAGAAAATGAAACATTTTAAATGTCTACATACTGAAATCACTCCAATTGATTCAGTAGTATGTGTTGATCTGTTTTTTCAGTCTTTATTTAAAAAAAAATAGTTGTGTTTTAAGGCACAGTTAATGGGGGTCCTAACAACAAAAATACGCAAATACAATATGACACAGTATTTCTGTATCTCCAAGACTGCTCGTAGCTAATGTCCTAGCACCTAACAAAGCACATGAGATAATACCCGGAGGCAGATTACTACAGTGGGGCAGAATCAGCACCCCCCCCCCCCCCCATTGTGTTAGCATCAGCGTTGAGCTGCAGCAGCCAGGGCATCAGCTCAAGCTGGGATATGAGCTGCAGCAGGGCCGGCTGTGTCCACAGCCACCTCAGGGGCAGTGTAAACAGGAACCACATCAACAGGGGCCACATCCACACCAGCATCATCTAGTGGTGCAGCATCAACAGGGATGTCAGCCACAGCTGGCTCAAGTGCTGCTCCAGGCTCTGCTAAAGGCTCTGCTGGCCCTGCCGGTGCTGCTTCAGTCCCAGCCGCTTCCACCTCCGCAGCCTCCTCGAACTCATCAGAGTTTAGGGGAGAAGCTGCTGCTGCACTTTCGGGTGCAGGATATCCTTCCTAGGTAAAGGAAATAAAAAAAATAAAATTGGGGTTTAAAGCTTTAATAATAATAATTATCATGGTCATAGGGTCAGATTGGTATCAAACTTATTTCATAAATGAAACAGAATAATTTATTAAGAAAATCTATGATTATTATATCAAGTTCAACTTGGGAGCAAGTTAGTATGATTTAAAGGTAGCATGTTATTTCAGAACCCAACCCAGCCACAGGGGGTGCACAAGCCAGTGTACTCCTAGTGCCAGTCCCAAGCCCGGATAAATGGGCAGGGTTGTGTCAGGAAGGGCATCTGACCTAAAACCTCTGCCAAATAGAATATGCAGATCATGATGAATGGGACTTTCATACCGGATCGGTCGAGGCCCAGGTTAACAATGGCCGCCATCGGTTCTGTTAACCAATAGTGTGCTGGTGGAAATTGGGCTACTGGTGGTTCAAGATCAAGGAGGAGGAGATGGGGAAGGTGTGTTGGGAGGGAGAGACAGAAAAGGAAAGGCAGACTTGTGGAGGTGAGAGTAGGGACGTTAAATGTAGGGACAATGACTGGTAAAGGCAGAGAGTTGGCTGAGATGATGGAGAGAAGAAAGGTAGATATACTGTGTGTTCAAGAAACCAGATGGAAGGGAAACAAGGCTAGGAGCATTGGAAGTGGATTTAAACTGTTCTATTATGGCATAGATAGGAAGAGAAATGGGGTTGGAGTAATCTTGAAGGAAGAGTATGTAAAGTGTTCAGAAGGTAAAGAGGGAGTCAGACAGAATCATGAGTATGAAGCTAGAAGTCAAAGGTGTGATATTGAATGTTGTCAGTGCGTATGCTCCACAAGTTGGATCTCAGGTAGAAGAGAAAGAGGAATTCTGGAGGAAGTTGGAGGAAGTGGTAGAGAGTATTCCCAGGGGGGAGAGTGATGATTGGAGCGGACTTTAATTGACATGTAGGTGAAGGGAACAGAGGTGATGAGGAGGTCCTGGGTAGATATGGTCTTAAGGAGAGAAATGTGGAAGGACAGATAGTTGTGGATTTTGCTAAAAGGATGGAAATGGCTGTAGTGAACACATACTTTAAGAAAACAGAGGAACATAGGGTGACTTACAAGAGTGGAGGAAGGTGCACACAGGTGGACTACATCTTATACAGAAGGAGAAATATGAAAGAGATAGAAGACTGCAAGGTGGTGGCAGGAGAGAATGTAACAGGATGGGCAGGATGAGACACTGGCTGAGTCGCACACTCTTGAGCAGCAGGTATTGACCTTTTTCAATTCTAATAACATTGTTGTGGACAATGAGACTATTTCGGCTTGCCACACATTACCCAATAAAAACAGTAAATTAAAACCAGCGATTATCATCCGATTCGTCAGTAGGAAAGCAAAAATTGATCTTCTGCGACAAGCAAAAAAACTGAGAGGAACGGCTGTCTACATAAATGAACATTTAACAAAAAAAACCTCCGAAATAGCTAGACAAGCCAGGGCCCTCAGAAAACAAGGAAAAATTCAGTCGACATGGACAAGAAACTGTAAGGTGTGGATAAAACTGCTTGGCACTCCAGAAGATGCTAAAGTAATGATGGTTAGAGAAATGGAGGAATTGGACAGATTTAAACCTTAGCCCTGATTCAGGAATAACGGTGCAGTAATCATGAGTGGAAATTTTGTGTTCTTTTCCTTTTTTCTTCTTGGTGTACATGGTTGTCATAAATTATGTTTAGTACTTTAGTCACTCATTCTTCCTCATTTGATGATGGAGGTGTAGTGGGGCAAATTGAAGCTGGAAATTTTGTTAGTGCTGAACAGCAACCACAGGACGTTTTGGGAGGTGTTGACCCAGACAACAATTATTTTGGTCATATTAATAAGTGTGTTTATTATGAAGAACAACAATTAAATGGAATTATGAATTTGGATCAAACATTAACAATAATACATATTAATAGTAGGAGTCTCTATGCAAACTTTGATAGTATTAAGGAGTTTTTGAATCAATTTAATACACCATTTAGGATTATTGCAATAAGTGAAACATGGATTAATGAAGAAAAAGATGTAAATTTTGAACTAGATGGATATGAGATGTACACACAAAATAGGAAATGTAAAAGTGGTGGTGGGGTAGCACTGTATGTTGATAGAAAATTAAAAAGTAAAAAAGTAGACAGCATGACATCAGCAGTGAATGAAAGTATGGAATGTTTAACAATTGAGATTACGATGGAAAAAAGAAAAAATATAATAGTAAGTTGTATATATAGAGCACCGGGATCTGATATGGAAAAATTTAAAAATGGGATGGAAAAGATGTATGCAAAAATAAGACAAAAGGATATCTTTATTTGTGGTGACTTTAATATAGATTTGATGAAAACAAAACAACACAAACCAACTGAAGATTTCTTAGATACAATGTATAGCTTAACTTTATTTCCAAAGATTACAAAACCTACAAGAATAACGACACACTGTGCTACCCTGATAGACATCAACATTTTTAACAATATTATTGAATATAATATGGTGAGTGGTATAATAATAAATGATATTAGTGACCACTTGCCTGTATTTGTTTCATTAGACGTTAATTATGGGGCTAATGAGAGTAATAATAATAATAAACTATGTAAAAAGATTATCTATAAAAGAATACGAACAGAAGATAGAATCAGTGATTTAAAAGAAGACTTAATGTTACAGAATTGGGATGTTGTCTATAGAGAGAAAAATGTGGACTTGGCATATGATAAATTTATTGATATATTTAAATTATTATATGATAAAAACTGTCCAATTAAAGAAATTAATAAAAAACACATATACAAAAATTGCCCATGGTTAACCAAAGGGTTATAAAATGCTTGTAAAAAGAAAAATTATCTCTATAAAAATTTTATTAAATTAAGAACTAAAGAATCTGAAAAAAGATATAAAACATATAAAAATAAATTAACTGATATAATATGAACTAGTAAAAAATTATATTATAGGAAAATGTTAAATGAAAATTAAAATAATATAAAAGGAGTCTGGGATATATTAAACAAATTAAGGAAAAATGGAACTAAGAAAATGATATATCCAGAGTATTTTACTGATAATTGTGGTGATATTTATGATAAGAATATGGTAGTAAATAAAATGAATACATTTTTCGTAAGTGTTGGGCCAGAGTTGGCAGCAAAGATTCCAAATGGCTGCACAGTGGCGCAGTGGTTTAGCACTGTGGCAGCACAGTTTTACCCTCGGCCGGGGGATCGCGGGGATCATGAGATCGTGGGTTCGATCCCAGCCCCCGACCAACAGTGAGCTGTGTGGAGTTTGCATGTTCTCCCCGTGTTGCGCGGGTTTACTCCGGGATTTCTCCGGTTTCCTCCCGCACACCAAAAACATGTAGGTTTAGGGCGCTCGCGCACGCAGCGACCAGCAGCCGGTGGCTTGTCACCAGACTGCAAACCAAGTCTAGCTACGGGTACAAATAAGTAACAAAAAAAAAAAAAAATAAGTCAAGGAAAAGACACTGTGAGTGAGACTTTAATTGGAAGTAACCCTCGGTCAATTTTTCTTACAGCGGTGGATGAACTAGAGGTAAAATCTGTTGTTGAAAAGTGTAAAAATAAATTATCTACTGACTGTGATGGTATTGATATGGCACTAATAAAAAGAACTGTTGATGGTATATTAAAACCATTCACATATATTTGTAATTTATCATTTCAAACTGGTTCATTCCCGCAGAAAATGAAAATAGCAAAAGTAATTCCATTATTTAAGCAAGGAAATAAACACCAATACACAAACTACAGACCAGTATCACTTCTCCCACAATTTTCAAAAATTCTGGAAAAACTTTTCAACAACAGATTAGAAAACTTTTTAAATAAACAGGATGTGCTAAATCAGAACCAATATGGGTTTAGAGCCAAGAGTACAATATCGTTGGCGATAATGGATGCAACAGAGGAAATAATAAATGCATTAGATCAAGGAAAATATGCAATTGGTGTGTTTATAGATTTTAGAAAAGCATTTGATACAATAAATCATTCAATACTTCTTAATAAATTGCAAATGTATGGTATTAGGGGAATTGCTCTGAAATGGGTTACAAGTTATCTATCTGAGAGACAACAATTTGTGAAAATGGGAGAATATCTGTCTGGGTGTATGGGAATTGCCTGTGGGGTCCCCCAAGGGTCAGTATTGGGCCCCAAATTATTTAACATATATATAAATGATATATTCCAAGTTTCTAAATTATTAAAAATAATATTATTTGCTGATGATACTAATTTATTTTATTCTGGAAATAATTATAATCAACTAATCCATACTATAAATAATGAATTAAATAAGCTAAAAAAAATGGATGGATTGTAATAAACTATCACTAAATATAGATAAAACTAAGGTAATGATATTTGGTAATTGTAAAAATAAAGAAGATATACACATTCATATAGATAATGTAGTTATTGAAAAAGTTAAGGAGATCAAGTTTTAGGGTGATAAAATTAGTTGGAAACCACATGTCAGATACATACAAAATAAAGTTGCAAAAAATATTGCAATTATAAATAAAATTAAGCAGGTCCTAGATTATAAATCACTTCATATTTTGTATTGTTCATTAGTACTTCCATACTTGACTTATTGTATAGAAGTTTGGGGGTAACAGTTATAAAAGTAAACTTAATTCATTGTTAATATTACAAAAAAGGGCAGTCCGTGTTATACACAAAGTTGGGTACCTTGAACATACTAATTTATTGTTTTTACATTCGAAGTTATTGAAATTATGGGATCTGGTTCATTATTACACAGCACAATTAATGTTTAAAGTTAGTAAAAACCTCTTGCCACACAATATACAGAATCTATTCAGGGAGAGAGAAGGGAAATATAATTTACGGGGGAATATAAAATTTAAAATTCACTTAGTAAGATCTACACGGAAGAGTTTTTGTGTGTCTGTGTGTGGGGTAAAACTGTGGAATAGGTTGGGGGAGAAACACAGGCAATGTCCCAACATCCATATATTTAAATCAACATATAAAGAAATGATTTTTGAGCAGTATGAGAATGAAGGGCAGTGATGTTACATTCTTCAGTGAGGGAAGGTTGTTGTGTGTTATGGTGATTGTGAAGGTGATGGTGTTGTTTGTGTTTGCATTGAACATGCCAGAATTGTATGTTTATTGTTGTTGTAATATTGTTGGATATGGACTGTCATTGTTGTGTCAATTTTGTTGTATAATTTGACTATGGGTGTATTATGGTGAATGTGGTTGTGGGATAATGATGATTATGAGTAATACTGTAATTTGTTTGGTGTGGAGAAGGGGTGGGACTGTATAAGCATTGGCTTCTTCCCACTCCTTTTGAACATTTTATTTTTGGTTTGTTTTTTTGTTGTGTTTTGAACTCTCTTTTTTCTTTCTTTAACAATGTTCAAATAAAAATCAATCAATCAATCAATCAATCAAACAAGACGGCATTGCATGGTAGACTGTAGGATGATTTTGCAAAGCAAGAAGAGGAAAACAGTAAAGGCAGAGCCAAAGATTAAGTGGGGGAAGATGTTTCACATTCATATGGTCGTTGGCAGGACCCAGCCAGGACTTGAACCCCGACCTCCCAGTTGTGGGGTGGTTGCTCTACCCCTAGGCCACGACTCTGGAATGAAGATGTTTTTCATATCTCACTCTCCCCAGCTGGCCAACCGTATGTCTCCGCTCTCCATCTGGAAATGGCTGCTGGCCTTGTCTTTCCGCTATCTTCGTGCTTCCCTGATACATATGTGGCTGCATATGATATGCAATTGAGCTGACTGTTCATCACAGCCATGGAGGTATTAACTTAAATTTTTAAATATTATAAGCAAGTGAGCACACCAGGAGGCGCACCAGCTAGGACACCTGGTCTGCTGTTGGCCGACTGTATGGGCTCACCTTCCAGCAAAGGAAAACAATAGCGACGGGTGTATATGCCGTACTGCTCCGCTGTAATGCTCATGTTCTCCACATATGCCAACTAGTGGTTTAGACCCTCCGCAATCACAGCAGCATTATATTTTAATTTTTAAGCATTACATCTTCAATGCTATCTTTTTCCAGTCAGCTAGCAGACTTGTGTGCTGTTGTTCTGGTCCTGGAGGATGTGGGTGGGCCTAATTGTGGAACATTGTAACTATTTAGATTCTTCTAGGTTGTTTTGCTCATGAAAGCTGCAGAAAGATTGTTAATTTTTGAAAATAAATATAATTTGTGTAATATGAATTTGAACAAGTCTTCTGTGAAAAATTTGTCTTGCTTAGACGTGTGGTAAGAATTGTTACTCAGAAGTTGCTGGGTTTTGTTGTTGTTTTTGTTGTTTGTTTTGTTAAGTTCTGTGCAAATTTTCACATGGCACATTTTTGGTTATGACACCTCTGCAGAAGTTTCGTGAAGATGTTTTCCTAAGGGCCCCTTTATATAGCATGTTGATTGTTGGGTGACCATCGAGAGATCAGAAATTGGCCCCATCTCTTAATGATTTCCTAATTGCCAATTGCCTGGAAAAAAAAAAAAAAAACAGTTTCTGTATAAATGTTTGGGAGATAAAAAAAAAATTCAGTTTTTGGCAACTTTCATGGCAATCTCTAGAGATCTTTGAAAGATCATTGATAGATGATTGAGAGTTTTGTGGAAGACCATGGAGGTTGCTGAGAGGTTTCTAGTGCCCTTCTACCCCCTTTACATGGGGTGGAGATTGTTGAGAGATTGTTGAGTGATAAAAAAAAAAAAAATAGCCAGCTCTCACAGATCCTTTACGACAAAACTATTGGCAACCTTAAAAACTGTGTGCAAACTGTTTTTGCAACCTTTTATGAACCCTGACGAAACCCAGAAAGCACAGTGTTTGTAAATGTTCTTCAGCATTCGCCGTCTGTGAGATACGAGCTTGATTTTCATCAACATTTGCCAGAAAAGCTGGCAAATCCATAAATCATCGTATTTGTCAGCTACCCTGGGAGATCTAGCCATTTTTTCCATCACTCAACAATCGGGTCCACTAAACAGCGAACGGGACCAAACGGGACCCCAACCCCCCAGAAAACATCCAAATAATGAATGAAATCATTTTTATGGGACACCTAAAGCCCACCAAACACCCCAAAAATCAGTTAAATCATTTTTATTTTAATATTTAACCACAAATGACCATTCTTATAGTAACTATTGTTACACAAAATGCCCAAATAGTGCAGTAAGTTATATCGAATGGGAACAAGTGACATCAAATCAACGAACGGGACACGTTTACAGATATTCGAGACCCACTGTAATTGTGACGGAGCGACCTCGTCACTGACAGCAGACACACAAACACTCATACAGACGTGGATATGCACACTCATTTACACACAACTATGTACCGCAGGGGACTTGCGAGCTTAAACAGTGTGTATACAGACACGCACTCACATGGCACACATTTTCCCATTTACTTCCCTGTTTGTAAATTATATTAAAATGTCTAACTCATCTCTTTCTCCCCTTACCTGTTTTCGTAGCACAGCCAAGGTTGCACACTTAGTTGTTCTGCCACGTTGGTAAACATATGGCGTTTTTCCACTAGCCCAGTTCGCCTCGCCTCGTTTCGTTTCGTTACTACTCGTTTCGGCCGTGGTTGTGTCTCCATAGCAGCCGGGTAAAGCGGGGTTAAGCTGTGGTGGGCGGGATTTTTTTTACAGCAAGGCGGCGCCACACTCCCATGACGTAAAACACGCGACCCAAGCCAAACACAACATGGCGGCTTTACAAGGCGACTCCTCGGTCTGTGGCTTTTTTCACCGTAAATGCCAAAAAGGACCGTCAGACAAGGGTACAGGCAGTGAGACGAAACACTCTGGAATAGTTCTGCAGCTTCTGGAGAGAGCCGAAGACGTGAGGATACAAACTAGGTCATATGTGACGGTAAGCTAATGTTGCTAATGCTAGTTTGCTATAAGTACGTCGTACTACACTGTAATCTCTGCAAGTTATCCCTGTTAGGTACTAAAATATGTATGCTGTGTGTGTTTCAGATGGCTCTGTTGTGGGAAAATTACCACTTCAAACGGTCAGTCTGGCGTTCATGCACAGCCTGTCAACTGATGTCAATACAGCCTGTCACTGATGTCAGCACAGCTTCACAAATGATCAGTGGTTGTAGAGCTTAAGAATGTCTGGTTTATTTCCTGTGCAAAAAATTGCTCTGATCTAAGTAAAGGAACCCTATTTCACTGTTTATGGGAATGTAGAAAAATCAGAATGTTTTGGGAATAGGTGAGGGTAACAATTGAAAAAATAATTTCAAAACAAATCACATTGAACCCTAAACTGTTTTTGTTGGATCTGTATCCAGAAAAACATAACTTTAATAAGAGTGAAAGAACATTCATAGACCTCAGTTTGCTTAATGCCAAAAATTGTATTGCATTACTGTGGAAAAACTCATAGACCAGATGTGACTCAGTGGTTAAGACAGATGTCGCCAACCTTCTACTAGAAAGAATAACATACATACTGAAATCAAAGGAAAATGTGTTTGAGAATATATGGAGACCTTTCATTGATTATGTAAAGAAATTAAACATAACTTCTGAAGAAGAAGGTGAATGATATGTGTGGACCTTGCAAATTCCAAACTGGTGAATGTATATTATGTATTCTTATGTAATAGATTACCTAGATTAAACAGAGGAGCATTGTTGTTGACTTGTTTTTGTTAATGGTTGTTGTTTTTATTACCCTTTTTTTATTTTGTTATTGTTCTTTTTAGTTTTTAAATTACTTTTGTGTTACTGTCTGACTGTGTGTGCTGTTTGTAAATAAAAAAAAGGTTCAATAAAAATATTGTGGGAAAAAAATTGCTCTGATCTGCGTGAAAATCATGGACTGTTGAGACATCATGAACGTACCTGCTTCAGCTGCACTGAGTCTGAGATGTTGTCATAGCAAAAAATGATCAGCTGACACAACTTGATCACCAGGTTAATAACTATATTAGCCACAAAATGTATATTCAAAAAGTAAACAGTACTGAGTTCGGTATAATAAGATGTATTTGACAGTTATGATGCATTTTAGGCCAAAACAAACTTGATCTAGGATTAAAAGCAATTAAAATAATGCAGTCACAAGGTTACATGGAAAATGCTTGATTTACTAGATACTGTAGAAATATATATTCTCTGCATCAACAATGTACTATACATGCATTCATGTAGTATTGCACTGACAAACCTCTGAAGTTTTTGCAGATGTCTCTTTTTTATATGTGAAGGTTACCACCATGTGACAAAAATTTCTTAAAAATGAGCCATTATTTTCAAGGTCACCCATTAATGGTTTGTACTATTGACTCTTTTCCAACCAGTGTATTAACAGACAAAAACAGAAATCATGATGCAAACACATAAGTCACTAAATTGTTTATTACAATCAGCAGCAAATTCCAGATTATTCAGAATGTGCAAAACTCAAACTGTAAGACTGGGTCACTCAGCAGCTGGGATGTGCAGCTCACACTGGTCTCAGATCAGCAGATCTTAGGCCTGCATTTCTGTAAATAGTGACGCAAGGTCCAGTTTGGGGTGGATCGATCGTTTCCCTCTTGCCTAGACAAAAGACAGAAATGGGTGGTGGTTAAATAAAGGAAGTTTAAAACATATTTGGGAAATACACTTGTTGCTAAAAGCCAGTGGTGGAATGTGAATGAATGAATCTTTATTTCGGATAGATTAAAAGAAAATAGAATAATATAACAAAGGGGAAAAAAAAATCTAATAAGGTCGAATTAAACAATAACTCCTCTGATTATACAGTTCAACATAGGTTATCTGAAATGGGTGATGATTGAAGCTGCAGCTTATGTTGCCCACCCATATTCCATCCAAGAATTCAAAAGAAAAACAAAACAGCAGCGATTCCAATTCCAATGTGACAATAAAGTACTTCGTTGTTGTATTTAACCACAATTTTCATGTAGCTGCACTGATGTAAAGTCGATTTTACAGGGGCTGGGTTACATTTAAAATCATCTGCTTTTTCTGTGGCCTCAGCAATCAGAATGAATTAATACATTCACTTGAATGGAATATAGTACTTTAACTGAAGGTGTGCATCACAGAGTATGGAGTCGCTCAGTCAAAATATGGAGTTTTTAATCAATAAAAGTTTGTCTGGAATGTAAAAGTGTCTCTTCTTGCCCTGGCTTCAAGTGTGGGTGGTGTTTTGTACTTTTATTGCTAAAATATAAAAGGATGCACTACAATGGTCTCAAATATTTGTAATGTGTCCTGTTACTGCATGAGTTTATTGATGATAGAGTATAAACTACACATATAAACTAAATTATATGGATGACTGAACAACTGCCATTCCCAAAAAGATACAGTTATGAACATAACTCCCAAAGGATCACACAAGTGATCTGACAAAAAAAATAAATACATTAACAAGTGGTTTATTTTACAGTTGATGCGCCAGTCTTTTTCAATTATTCTGTAATTAATACTCACACAATCAAATAAATCTCAGTTCAGTCCCTTTTATATTAAGTGGAAATTGTGCTACTTTGGTTTTGACACTTTTACCTATAAAAGCAAAGGATTTCCAGTACTTTCCACAGTGGCGACATCCGTTGTTGAGCGGCTGATTCCCTCCTCCCTAGACGAACGACAGAAATGGATGGTAGTTAGTTTCAAGCAAGTTCAACACTTATACAGGCACATCTCAAAAATTAGAATATCATGAAAAAGTTAAATATTTTTGTCACTCATTTCAGAAAGTGAAACCCATATATAGATTCATTACAGGGACAGTGATATATTGAAAGTGTTTATTTTAATATTGATGATTATGGCTACAGCCCATATTAACCAACACCTCAGCGGCCAACATTTCTATTTAAAAACTATTTTTTAAAGTTTATGTAATATTCTAATTTTTTGCCAAATTGAATTTGGGGTTTTCAGGGGCTGTAAGCCGTAATCATCAAAATTAAAATAAATAAATGCTTGAAATATATCACTGTCTGTGTAATGAATCAATATAATATATGGATTTCTCTTTCTGACACTTCAGAAAATTATATGAATGACTTCATAAATCACTGGTTTGAAAAAACACTTTTATATTGTTGAGATTTCGGCTCCTGTGGTCTCACCAGTAGTGATGGGAATTCCGGCTCTTTTTAGAGAACCGGCTCTTTCGGCTCGGCTCACTAAAAAGAGCCGGCTCTTTCGGCTCCCAAGCGGCTCTTCAGGTTGTTTTGTTGCTTTAATTTATTAATTTAATTTATTATCAACAACAATATAAAATTATGCACAAAATTAATTACTAATGTAAAAAATGTTTTTTATTTATATATGTTTATTATATAAATATGCTTTTGTTTATTCACTCCACATAAAATGTAAAAAGTAAATTATAAAATTCAAAAACCAACTATTTACAATTCAACTTATAGCTCTTTAAATTTTCAGCTTTTTCCTTTTAAACAAATTTAAAGTGAAACAACCCAAAACACTGCAAACCAGTGTTTGAGCAGCTCTTCTGCTAAGTTCTCAGAAGTGTGTTTGTCGCTGAACTCAAAACAATCCAGAAGACAGGACACCATTTTATAATTTTCAATAAAGTGACACGTTACTGACAAGAAGGATGTGGTGGTTTGGGATGTCCAGCTGTCAGTTGTTAGACAGACTGCTGTCGCTTTTTTAACCCTCTCTTGCAGTGATGCACGTTCTCTGTCATATAGGCCTGGGATGATTTTTTGGGAGAGTGTTTTCCTGCTTGGAATTGCATACACTGGATTGAGTGCATGAATAAACTTCCTGAATCCTTTATCATTCACAACTGAAAATGGTTGGAAATCAAGTGCAATCATTTTTGCCAGTTCTTCATCAATTGAGTTCTGTCTTGCTGGGAAAACAGACTTCTGCAAAAACTGTCTCATAGAGCTCTGGGTTGTAGGTTTAGCAGCAACAGTTGCAGTAGAGACACTGGCACCTTCATTAATATCACACTCAACTGACTGTGTTTTATCTTCCCATTGCACTGCTGGGTGGACAGTTCTCAGGTGCCTGTGCAGGTTGTTTGTGGAGCCGGCTCTATATGATATTCTTTTCTGGCAGACTCTCTCTGCCTTTGTATTGTCAATAAAATTGAAATGGTTCCAGATTTTGCTTCTTTTTCCTGGTGTCACTCATTTTCTTTACTATACCTTTCTAAATGTGTCGATGTCGTCTCTTCTTGTTTCCCCTGGCTCTCTTTCTCTCTCTCTCCTCCTGCTCTGCTCGTGTGCTGCTGCTGCTGTGAGCGTAACTACCGCCCCTCCCCCCTCAGCTCAAACACAAGGCAGGCACAAACACATATTGACCAATCACGTGCGGCTAGAAGAGAAAAAAAAAAGTGAGAGCGAGAGGGTGAGAGAAAGGAAAAAAAAAAACAACACGGCTCCCAACACGGCTCCCAATAAAGAGCCGGCTCCCGTCGTTCACTTCAAAGAGCCGGCTCTAAGAGCCGTTTCATTCGTGAACGACCCATCACTACTCACCAGTATCCACTATAAACAGGGAGGCTAACCCTGGCATGTGGAAACACATTCTAGCATTAAATTGCACACAATTTAATGTGCAGCACTAAAGTGCAATACAAAACAAAAACCAGCACTTTAACCAGGTTTAATATATTTCATCGTTTTGCTCTCACAAGCGAATATTTAGGAGAAAACAAGCACGAATCAGCAGTTGGTACTAGCTAGCTACTAGCCAAAACTCATTAGCTAAAATGAGTTAGCCAGCAAAAAACGGTGCTGTATGGCTCAAAAAAAGTGAGCTTACCACCAACAGGATAAATAAGCGAACAGATGCACATTATTACAAATCACTCACCATCGATGGTTCTCTCACGTTCGTCTTCAGCTTGTCTATAGTCCGGTTGTATGCTGGCCAGCCATCAGGTCACTCCTCACTGTGTATCTGCCACCAAGCAGAGAAAACTCGGCACCTCTTCGTTGGACCACGGTGTAGAGTTCCGCAAAACCTAAAACGCTGTCTGTATTAATATTGTATTTACTCCGTGACCGAGTTAGTCCGTGATTGCAAATGGTGGTCGTAAAGATTTCAATGAAGACGGGCGCTTTTGTGAAGTTACGCCCTGACCAATCAGCGGCTAGCAGTAGATTGACGTGACATCTCAGCTCGCTTTCGCACGGTTATACCCTGCCTCTTAACTGGCACGAAAATAGTGTCGGTTAAAGCATGCTGGGTACAGTGGAAATAGCGAGAAAGTGAGTAGAGTAGAAGTAAGTAAGGCTAAGGCGATACTAGTGGAAAAGGGCCCATACACTCACACTTGCATACCATACAAACTCACCCCGGTTTGTTCCGTTTGTGCATCTGCCCAGCTGCCTCCATTCATGATTCCAGTGTTTAATGAGCTAAGCAGCGTGAACCAATTAAGCAGATTAAATATGGTTTTCTCGTGTGCTTTTTTTGGTCAGGTGACCCAGGGGGTTGTCCTGAATTTTAATAATTGTTTTTTGTTTGTTTGTTTTTTTTTTTTCCTGTAAATGAACTTATTTTGAGTGGGGAAAAGCCTGTCTTTGCATTTAAATATTTAAGGGTAAAACATGTTGGAAGATGGTGCATTATAAACAGGTTTCTGTGGAAATATTTATTGAATTATGTAATTTAATGAATAATACGTCCAGTGGGAGGGGCTTAGTCTTTAAAGGGGGTTGTTGTGGGGCTAAGCGTAGTGATGGCAGAAATGGAATGTTGGAGAGATGGAATCATTTGGAACAACTGATTCAGAAAAAGAATCGATCTTTCGGAACATTTGAAACATCTCCCCACAGCGACATCTGGTGGCCAAATGTTATAATACTACACTCAAACAGTCGAGTGTTTTTATCTCTTAACATTTCGTGTTTTGTTTGGGTTTATAGTTTTATTTGTATGAATTAATTAGTATTTACAGAGGGTGCTTGTGTACATTTAAGTATTTTTATTCAGAAAAACAATCTGTTCAACAGTGCTCGGACTTAGACGGTTTCTCCTCTTGTTTAAAATCTCTCCTGCTTTTGAGAATATTCTCTCGCAAGGGACTGATGTGGTTGGAATGGAGAGATATGTCTTGGCCAGCTGGAACATTATTATTATTATTATTATTTGGTCACCTATGAGGTGAGCGACCACATCTCGGTTGCTTTACAAAGCTAATACAGGGCAGGGGTTGCCCCTCCTCACTGCCCACCTGGAAAAGGTGAGGGAATATAGTGGTATGTTGTTTCCAGTAATCTTGAGGGTCATCTCGTCTGGGCAAGTATGGGGGTGAGAGATAGCGCTGAACCTCGATTGATAGATAGACAGACAAGTTACATAATAATGAATGAGAATCAAGCACAATTACCACCTCATTCAATCATTCTGAGCATAGTGGGTGTCTGGGGGTTGCCTACCTATGGTCTTCTTTTAGTGATCAAATGCATAATTATATTTTTTGTAAATAATAATAAAGGTGTATAAATAATAAATATATACTTGTATGTGTAATAAAAGACCATGAATACATACTATAAACACTATGCTGGCCATGGCTTGATTCAGGTTGTGTTGTGCTAGGAATGCAGGCATCAGGATGTTTTGTCCGTAGGTGTCTCCACATACTTCTTGTATTATTACAAAATGCAAGATGTTGCATACAATGCATACATTTTTTTTTTCCCTTAAGAAGGTCGAAGTGATCCCAGACATCTGACCTGGGACACTTTCTACCTCCATCTATTTCCAACTAGTGTAAATCCAAAAGCACGCTCAATACAAGACACTCAGAGAGGCAAGACTTCGCAAACAAACTGCACTTTAGAGGAGCTTTCAAATGTTTTAGGCATGTGGGGTGATGAATCAGCAGCCAATCAGGTAAGGACATGAGAAATTAGTATTTTACATATAAAGTATATCGATAATAATATATTGTGCATAGAATCGGCATTTTCATATTAGGTAATGGTAATGTTTTATTTATTATTCCATTATAGAAATGGGATAACAAAATCACCGCATAAAGCAACGGTGACATTTCAAAACAGTCGGTGACGTAATGGAACGCGACATGGAACAGTCACGTGACATCCTCTTTCTGATACAGACCTCAGAACAGTGGTTCAATTCAGAAGTTCCACCTAGGTTTTGGTACGTACTAAAACACTGTTTCGACTTTGCCATCACTACTAAGCAGTCAGTCTGACTTCTCCCTGCCAGAATGTCCATGTGGGCCCCACAATATAGTGATGGCTAAATGAGGCTTTCTGGAGGACTTGAGGCCTTTCATCAAAATGGTTCACATAGGCAAGGCCTCATGTGGGACTTCATTTTCTCTACCAGGCCATCTAGTGGACAAAATGTATACAACATGCTGATTTTACAAGGGTATTGTTGGTTTAATGTGTATTTTTTTCAATTTCAGTAAATGCTGTCTTTTAAGAAATATCAATGATAATAAGGCAGAAAAATAATAAAACTGAGGTGACTACAATGAATGTGCTTGCACTACTTATCCATTTTTTTTAAAGAAATAACTTTTCAACAGTCGTACTGTTTTTCTCAGTACATTGATCTCTGTCCTTATTGTCATGCAGGGCACAATAGTGCCTCAGCATAATGATGTGTTATTGTTGTATCCAAGCTCTTTCAAACACAACAGACACTTCACTGTGCAAATACAAATAAATTATTAGAATGACCCAGCTGGGACTTGAACCCTAGCTTCCCAGTTTAGGAGACACATTTTACCTCTAAACTATTACTTAATCATGAGTAGTTGAGGCTTTCTTGAATACTTGAGCCTTTCTTCAAAATGGTTCACATCGACGAGGCCTCGTGAAACTTCATTTGCTCTACTAGGCCATGTAGTCGACAAAGTATACTGCATGCAGATTTTTACAATGTGTATTTTTCAATTTCAATAAATGTGCTGTCTTTTAAGAAATATCAATGATCACAAGGGAAAAAAGAAATAATAAAACTGGGGTGACTCCAGTGAATTTGTCTGTGTTACTTCGTGTGCTTGTACTACTTATCCATTTTTATTAAGAAATAATAAATTTTCTGTCTTATACTGTCTTGTACTTTTATGTCTTATACTGTCCCAGTATATTTAACTCTGGCCTTATTCTCATGCAGGGCACAATAGCAATAGTGCCTCAGCATAATGATGCATAATAATGATCCAAGTTCTTCCTTGCAAATAAAAATGAAATTAAAAGAACAACACAGCTGGGATTCAAACCCAGGTCTCCTGCTTACAAAATGGATATACTACCGCTAAGTCATCACCTCAGTTGCAATAAAAAGCCACTATTTGTCAAAAATACATCAATGGGAAAAACGAGCTCAAGTGTGATTGGTGCTAGCTCCATCTGAAAATTGGTTGTGACAAATCCCTTACACAGTCAAACATGACTACACAAAACATGAGGGACGGGGATTTCCACTGGGTAGCACTGCTCAGTTTATTTCTCCTGACCCAATCACGCGGTCCGACGTCAACAATGTCATCAGTCATGCCTCGAAACACGCCTTGCCAAATATTTCCTGGATAAGATCGGCTCACCGTTTGGATCACCAGTGTCTGCCTGCCCATCACTACCACAATAGATTTACTCTGGGCTGTCTTATGGGTCCCATGTGGGTTGGTCCCATCTGTGTTTGCCCACATGGACTTTACCTGTCATACAGGTAAGCAGGTAATCTGTTTACCTGCTTTAAACCCAGCTGGGCCCCAAATGGTTGTTTAATATCAACCACAGGGATCTAAGTGCTTCAAGACCGATGGAAAAAGTGTGTGGACTGAAGGGGAGAATATGTTGAAAAATAAACCACATTTAGTCAAATTTGACAACTATGAACTGTTCAGCCAACTCCCCCCCCCCCCCATAAGAAAAAGGTGACTAATTTACAAAACAAATTGTAGCAAATTTATGAAAAAAGTCACAAATTTATTAGAAAAAGTCACAAATTTATGAGAAAAAAGTGAAAATTTACAAAAAAAATTGTAAAATTACTTAAAAAGTGTTACAAATTTACAAGAAAAATTTAGCAAATTTACAAGAAAATAGTCACAAAATTATGAGGAAAAAAACTTAGAAAAAGTTGCAAATTAGCAAAAAAAGTAGCAAATAGTATATGAGTAAATAAATTGAAAATTTATGAGAAAAACAGTTCCAAATATATGAGGAAGTTTTAAGTTTACAGTATAAAAAAGTGACAAATTTATGAGAAAGTTCCAAAATTACAAGAAAAAAGTTAGCAAATATGCAAGAGAAAAATGACAATTATAGAAGAAAAACTAACAGTTTTATGAGGAAAAAAGTGCAAGTTTACAGTGAAAAAAACATTTCAAATTTATGAGAAAGTTTCACATTTTCAAAAAAAAAAAAAAGATCAAATTAGTAGGAAAAAGCTACAAATTTACAAGAAAATAGCAAATTTATGAGAAAAAAAAAGTTGAAAATAGGTAAACTCCATTTGGGGCAAGCACAGGTGGGACCAACATGGAACCCATGGACAAACCCACAGAAGACAGCCCAGTTTTAACCGTTGGTGGGGCCCACATAGACATGCTGGCTGGGCTGTTACAGAGGAGATGGCGTGTGTTTTGCTGTTTGTAAATGAGGGGTTGTCCTGTTTTCCCTTATTTAGAGAAGGACACCATTTTAAAAAGAGACAATTTGGTACAGATACTATTTGTTTTCACCATTTTTTCCCTCACTTATATATAATTTTTTTTTTTTTTTCACTTGGGAGGCCGGCAAAATAAAAGGCTCATCACCACCTGTTCGACTTTGCCATCATTTTGAATATTTAAAAAAGGTGAAGTAGGACTCCATGACAGTAATATATTCCATCCATCCAGCCATCCATCCATCCATCTTCTTCCGCTTAATCCTTTTGGGGTCGTGGGGGTGCTGGAGCCTATCTCAGCATCTTTGGGCGAGAGGCAGGGTACAGTAATATATTCCTTGAAATTTAATTTAATAATTTTGGCGTTTTGAGACCTGTTCTGACATGTTTGTTGTTTAATCCAAATACAAACAGGTGTTGTTTAGCTGCAACCATCCTTCTCCACATTTGCACGGAGACTTATAATTTCACGTGGATGAGAGCTGTACTGTAACAGCTACTACAGCAGCCGGTGAAGATAAACATTTTCAGCAGCAGTGTCTGCACTCTGCAGGTAAAATTTCTCCCTTGACAAGCGAACTTTAAAAATAAGAGCTCTAATCCGGTCTCATTAACCTTCAAAAGAGTGAGTGGATTGTCAAATGAAGAACAGATTGAACATAGGCATAAATAATAAAAAGAAGCACCAAAATATACTTCTGCCACTTGTTATCACATCACCAATTTTTAATACTTCCATATATTGCATTCACTTGTTTAAAAACCCCCATCTCTTTTGTCTGATGCTGGATTACAGGTCATAATTGATTGCAGGCGCAGCAGTCATTCACTCCTGGCAAACTCAGAGAGAGAGAGACACAGACAGAAAGGAAAAAAAAATAGGTAAGTAGCAGCCATTACAGTACATCCATGTGAAATTATAAGTCTCCACAATGCAAGTGTGGAGAAGGAGGGCTGCAGCCAAACAAATCCTTCTGCTGGGTAATGTCTGGTATTTTGTCCTTCTATTGATTCATTACCATTTCAAAAAACTTTTAATGAACAAATTGTGCTAAATTATTAAAGGAATATATTTTGAATCCTGTTCCTCACTACAACAATGCCCATTTGTCATAAATATTTAAGTAATAGTGATTTTATTCATTATTTGAGCTTTTTAAATATCCGGTTAGTATTTGGATTAAACAATGAACGTGTCCAAACAGGACACAAATTGCCAAAATTATTAAATTAAATTTCAAGGAATATATTACAATGGGGGTAGCGCGGTGGCAGAGTGGTTAGCATTGCGGCAGCACAGCAACTCACCCTTGGCTGGGGGATCCTGGGTTCGATCCCAGCCCCCGACCAACAGTCATCTGTGTGGAGTTTGCATGTTCTCCCCGTGTCTGTGTGGGTTTACTCCGGGATTTCTCCGGTTTCCTCCCACATGCCAAAAACATGCAAGTTAGGTTAATTGGCATCAAACTGGGGATTCTAAATTGTCCTTAGGTATGACTGTGAGAGTGAATGGTTGTCTGTCTCTCTGTGTTGGCTCTGCGATGGACTGGCAATCTGTCCAAGGTGTACCCTGCCTCTCGCCCAAAGATGCTGGGATAGGCTCCAGCCCCCCCACGACCCGAAAAGGATTAAGTGGAAGAAGATGGATGGATATTACAATGGGTCTTGAATACTTGTAAATGTGTCCCATCAGTTGACTTGATGTCACTTGGTCCCATTAGCCCCTGAGGGATCGTCACCATCCCTCATGGATCCTCACCTTATCGTGGTGGGGTGTGTGCGTGCCCTAGTGATCCCAGGAGCGATGTTGTCCAGGGTAATTTGCCTCTGGTAGGGTCACCCAAGATAAACTGGTCCTGGGTGAAGGGCCAGACTAAGAACGATCCAACAGACTCTCATGATGAATGTTAGAACAAGGATTCAGTGTACCCCGCCTGGTATGTGGTTACCGGTGCCCCACCCTGGAGCCAGGCCAGGGGGAGGGGCTCGATGGCTACTGCCTGGTGGCCGAGTTTCTGCCTATGGGACCCAGCCGGGCTCAGCCCGAAGGAGTTACATGGGTCTGCCCTGCAGTGGGCTCACCACCTGCTGAGGGTCCATGGGGATCTGGTGCTATGTGGATCAGGTGGCGGTCGAAGGCAGAGACCTTGGCGGTCTGATCCCAGGCTTGCTAAACTGGCTTTTGGAATGTGGAATGTCACCTCTCTGGTGGGGAAGGAGCCGGAGCTAGTTGAGGGTTACCGGCTAGATATAGTCGGCCTCACCTCAACACACAGCTCCGGTGCTGGAACCAGTCTCCTGGTTCCATGGGTATTCTTGTATTCCCCCACCTTGTTGCCTCTATATTGAAGTATTCCCCGGTGGATGAAAAGGGTTTCCCTGCGTCTTCGGGTTGGGAAATGGGTCCTGACCATCATTTGTGCCTATGCACCAAACAATAGTTCAGAATACCCACCCTTTTTGGAGTCTCTGACTGGGGTGCTGGAGGGTGCTTCTCTTGGCGACTCCATTGTCCTGCTGGGGGACTTCAATGCGCACGGGAGCAATGACAGTGAAACCTGGAGGGGGGTGATTGGGAGGAACAGCCTGCCTGATCTGAACCCAATTGGTGTTCAGTTATTGGACTTCTGTGCTAACCACAGTTTGTCCATAACAAACACCATGTTCAAGCATAAGGGTGTCCATATTTGCACCTTGCACCAGGACACCCTAGGTTGCAGGTCAATGATTGATTTTGTTATCGTGTTATCAGACCTGCGACCCCACAGTGCATCCAGAAAGTATTCACAGCGCTTCAGTTTTTCCACATTTTGTTGTGTTACAGCCTTATTCCAAAATGGATTAAATTCATTTTTTTTCCTCA
This sequence comes from Pholidichthys leucotaenia, assembly GCA_020510985.1. Taxonomy (NCBI): domain Eukaryota; kingdom Metazoa; phylum Chordata; class Actinopteri; order Cichliformes; family Pholidichthyidae; genus Pholidichthys; species Pholidichthys leucotaenia. The sequence continues at coordinate 184,273,552 of CM035848.1, forward strand.
AAATTCTACACACAATACCCCATAATGACAGCATGGAATTTTTTTATTTTTTTTTTTAGATTTTTGCAAATTTATTAAAAACAAAAAACTAAGAAATCACGTGTACATATGTATTCAGAGCCTTTGCTCAATACTTTGTTGAAGCACCTTTGGCAGCAATTACAGTGTCAAGTCTTTTTGAATATGATGCCACAAGCTTGGCACACCTATCTTTGGGCAGTTTCGCCCATTCCTCTTTGCAGCACCTCTCAAGCTCCATCAGGTTGGATGGGAAGCATTGGTGCACAGACGTTTTCAGATCTCTCCAGAGACATTCAATTGGATTCAAGTCTGGTCTCTGGCTGGGCCACTCAAGGACATTCACAGAGTTGTCCTGAAGCCACTCATTTGATATCTTGGCTGTGTGCTTAGGGTCGTTGTCCTGCTGAAAGATGAACTGTCACCCCAGTCTGAGGTCAAGAGCACTCTGGAGCAGGTTTTCATCCCAGATGTCTCTGTACATTGCTATAATCATCTTTCCCTCTATCCTGACTAGTCTCCCAGTTCCTGCCACTGAAAAACATCCCCCACAGCATGATGCTGCCACCACCATTGGTGTGGTTATGAGCGGTGCCTGGTTTCCTCCAAATATAACACTTGGCATTTACGCCAAAGAGTTCAATCTTTGTCTCATCAGACCAGAGAATTTTGTTTCTCATGGTCTGAGAGTCCTTCAGATGCCTTTTGGCAAACACCAAGCTGGCTGCCATGTGCCTTTTACTAAGAAGTGGCTTCTGTCTGGCCACTTTACCATACAGGCCTGATTGAAGGATTGCTGCAGAGATGGTTGTCCTTCTGGAAGGTTCTCCTCTCCCCACAGAGGAACGCTGGAGCTCTGACAGAGTGACCATCGGGTTCTTGGTCACATCCCTGACTAAGGCCCTTTTCCCCTTATTGCTCAGTTTAGATGGCCGGCCAGCTCTAGGAAGAGTCCTGGTGGTTCTAAACTTCTTCCATTTATGGATAATGGAGGCCACTGTGCTCATTGGGACCTTTGTACCTATCCCCAGATTTGTGCCTCGAGACATTCCTGTCTCGGAGGTCTACAGACAATTCCTTTGACATCATGCTTGGTTTCTGCTCTGACATGCACTGTCAATTGTGGGACCTTATATAGACAGGTGTGTGCCTTTCCAAATCATGTCCAGTCAACTGAATTTAAATTGTGAATACTTTCTGGATGCACTGTATGACTTGGACACTCTGGTAAAGAGGGGTGCAGTGCTGTCATCCGATTACCACCTGGTGGTGAATTGGATCCAATGGCAGGGGAGGATGCCATTCAGACTTGGTAGACCCAAACATATAGTGAGGGTGTGCTGGGAGCATCTGGCTGAGGCCTCTGTCCAGGAAGTCTTCAACTTCCACCTCAGGAAGAACTCCGACCACATTCCGAGGGAGTCTGGAGGCATGGAGTCTGAATGGGCAATGTTCTCCACCTTCATTGTTGAAGTGGCCGCCCAGAGCTGTAGCCGCAAGGTTGTTGGTGCATCTCTTGGTGGCAACCCCCAGACCAAGTGGTGGACACCAGTCGTGAGGGGGGCATTAAGCTGAAGGAGTCCTATCAAGCTTGGTTGGCAACTGAGGTGTACCGGCAGGCCAAGCGGAGTGCAGCTTGGGTGGTTGCTGAAGCAAAAACTCCGGTGTGGGAGGAGTGTGATGAGGCCATGGAACAAGACTTTCAGTCAGCTTCGAAGAGATTCTGGCAAACTGTCTGGCAGCTAAGGAGGGGGAAGCAGCTCCCTGTCCACACTGTGTATGGTGCGGATGGGGCATTGAGACTTTGACTGGGGACATCTTCAGGCAGTGGAAGGAATACTTCAAGGATCTCCTCAATCCCACTGACACACCTTCCACAGAGGAGGAGGGCTTGTGGATGAGGGGGGCGACTCACCCATCACAGAGGCTGAGGTTGCCAAGATGGTTAAAAAGTTCCTTGGTGGATGGGCCCCGGGGGTGGAGGAGATTCTCCCTGAGTATCTCAAGGCCCTGGATGTTGTAGGGCTGTCATGGTTGACACGCCTCTGCAACATTGCGTGGAGGTTGGGGACAGTACCTTTGGCATGCCAAACTGAGGTGGTGGTTCTTCTGTTCAAGAAAGGATACCGGAGGGTTTGCTCCAACTTTAGAGGGATCACACTCCTCAGCCTCCCTGGGAAGGTCTATACCAAGGTACTGGAGAGGAGAGTCCGGCTGTTGCTCAAACCTCGGATTCAGGAGGAGCAATGTGGTTTTCATCCTGGCCATGGCACACTGGACCAACTCTTCACCCTCTTGAGAATCCTTGAGGGAGTTCGTGGGAGTTTGCCCAACCAGTTTACATGTGTCTTATGGACTTGGAGAAGACATTCGACCGTGTCCCTCCTGTTTTTTTGTGGGGGGTGCTTCGGGAGTATGGGGTATTGGGCTTGTTGTTACACGCTCTATGGTCTCTATACGAACGTTGTGAGAGTTTGGTTCATATTGCCAACACTCAATCAGAGTCATTTCCAGTGAGAGTTGGGCTCTGCCAGGGTTGCCCTTTGTCACCGATCATGTTGATAATTTTTATGGACAGGATTTCTAGGTGCAGCCAGGGAACAGAGGGTGTCATGCTTGGTGACCACAGGATCTCATCTCTGTTGTTTGCAGATGATGTTGTCCTGTTGGCTTCATCCAGCAATGACTTACAGGTCTTACTGGAACAGTTTGCCGCTAAGTGTGAAGTGGCTGGGATGAGAATCAGCACCTCCAAGTCTGAGTCCATGGCCCTCAGCCGGAAAAAGGTGGATTGTCCTCTTCAGGTTGGGGACAAGCTCCTGCCCCAGGTGGAGGAGTTTAAGTATCTTGGGGTCTTATTCACAAGTGAGGGGAGTGAGGGGAGAAGGGAGCGAGAGATTGACAGATGAATTGGAGCAGCATCTGCAGTGATGCGGACGTTGTACTGGTCCGTTGTGGTGAAGAGGGTGCTAAGCTCTAAGGCAAAGCCGTTGATTTACTGGTCAATCTACATTCCTACCCTCACCTATGGTCACGAGCTTTGGGTAATGACCGAAAGAATGAGATAGCGGATACAAGCGGATGAAATGAGCTTTCTTCGTAGGATTGCTGGACTCACCCTTAGAGATAGGGTGAGGAGCTCAGTCATCCAGGAGAGGCTCAGAGTAGATCCACTGCTCCTCCGCATTGAAAGGAGCCAGTTGAGGGGATTTGGGCATCTGATCAGGATGCCCAAACCTCCCACTTGAGGTGTTTCGGACATGTCCCACTGGGAGGAGACCCCGGGGCAGACCCAGGACTCACTGAAGAGACTACGTCTCCCAGTTGGTCTGGGAACACAGGTGGCTGGGGAGAGTAATGTCTGGGCTTCTTTGCTTGAACTGCTGCCTCCGCAACCCGGACCTCCAGAAAAGCGGTAGAAGATGGATGGATGTCCCATTAGATATAATTTAATGCACTATTTGGGCATTTTGTGTAACACTAGTTACTACAAAAATGGCCATTTGTTGTTAAATATTAAAATAAAAATTATTTAATTGATTTTTGGGACGTTTGGTGGGCTTTTGGTGTCCCATAAAAATGATTTCATTCATTATTTGGATGTTTTCTGGGGGGTTGGGGTCCCATTCGGTGCGGTTCACTTTTTAGTGGAACTGCTCAACTATCTCCAAGCCTGTGTAAAGTTGGTATAAATGACTATGTGACTGATATTTTTCTGCTCGCTGTAAATGACAATGATCATGATTATGATTCATGTTCCACAATCCTAATCTTGTGCATACCTTACAGTTGTAGCAACTTTAGGGCTCCTTTGTGCAAATACAGCAAAAACTGTTTAATCATTCGAACAGTGACGTGCGGTCAGGGGAGGCATGAAAAAATAAAAATAAAGGATTATAAATATATTATTTTTTGTTCACTAATTTGTCTTGTAGGTCTAGATGTAATTTCAGAATGATTCCAATCATTTCAACAATATTTATATATTTAAAATCGCCAAATCTGCACATTTCCTGTTCAAATACAAGGGAGAGAGGCCAGGTGAAGCAGTAACAAATGCAGCCTCAAACGGATTGTGCAATCCTTCATAACCCAGTTAGAGCTCGTGCAAGATGTGCATTCCTCGTGACAGCTCTGTGTATGTCAAAAATGTAATGTTTGTTGGAGCTTTTATTGTGTGTCCTCCTTTTCCATAGTCTATGTAATGTACTTAACATAGGTGTATAACATATTTAATCTTCTTAATCTGACATAAAATTTTAGTTATCGTATCTCACAAAAGTGAGTACACCACTCACATTTTTGTAAATATTTTATTATATCTTTTCATGGGACAACACTGAAGATATGACACTTTGATACAACGTAAAGTAGTCAGTGTACCACTTGTATAACAGTGCAAATTTGCTGTCCCCTCAAAATAACTCAACACACGGCCATTAATGTCTAAACTGCTGGCAACAAAAGTGAGTACACTCCTAAGTGAAAATGTCCAAATTGTGCCCAAAGTGTCAATATTTTGTGTGGCCACCATTATTTTCCAGCGCTGCCTTAACTCTCTTGGGCATGGAGTTCACTAGAGCTTCACAGGTTGCCACTAGAATCCTCTTCCACTCCTCCGTGACGACATCATGGAGCTGGATGTTAGAGACCTTGCGCTCCTCCACCTTCCATTTGAGGATGCCCCACAGATGCTCAACAGGGTTTAGGTCTGGAGACGTGCTTGGCCAGTTCATTACTTTTACCCTCAGATTCTTTAGCAAGGCAGTAGTTGTCTTGGAGGTGTGTTTGGGGTCATTATCATGTTGGAATACTGCCTTGCAGCCGAGTTTCTGAAGGGATGGGATCATGCTCTGCTTCAGTATGTCCCAGTACATGTTGGCATTCAGCGTTCCCTCAATAAACTGTAGCTCCCCAGTGCCGGCAGCACTCATGCAGCCCCAAACCATGACACTCCCACCACCATGCTTGACTGTAGGCAAGACACACTTGTCTTTGTACTCCTCACCTAGTTGCCGCCGCACACACTTGACACCATCTGAATCAAATAAGTTTACCTTGGTCTCATCAGACCACAAGACATGGTTCCAGTAATCCATGTCCTTAGTCTTCTTGTCTTCAGCAAACTGTTTGCGGGCTTTCTTGTGCATCATCTTTAAAAGGGGCTTCCTTCTGGGATGACAGCCATGCAGACCAATTTGATGCCGTGTGCAACGTATGGTCTGAGCACTGACAGGCTGGCCCCCTCACCTCTTCAACCTCTGCAGCAATGCCGACAGCACTCATACGTCTATTTTCAAAAGACAACCTCTGGATATGACGTTGAGCACGTGCACTCAACTTCTTTGGTCGACCATGGCGAGACCTGTTCTGAGTGGAACCTGACCTGTTAAACTGCTGTATAGTCTTGGCCACCATGCTGCAGCTCAGTTTCAGGGTGTTGGCAATCTTCTTATAGCCTAGGCCATCTTTATGTAGAGCAACAATTCTTTTTTTTTCAGATCCTCAGAGAGTTCTTTGCCATGAGGTGCCATGTTGAACTTCCAGTGATCAGTATGAGAGAGTGTGAGAGCGATAACACCAAATTTAACACACCTGCTCCCCATTCACACCTGAGACCTTGTAACACTAATGAGTCACATGACACCGGGGAGGCATAATGGCTAATTGGGCACAATTTGGACATTTTCACTAGGGGTATACTCACTTTTGTTGCCCTTTACAAATAACGGTAAGACCAAGCATACTTGTTTTATATACTTGAATTTGTATGGAATTGTGGAACTACAGGGTGCACAGCAAATGTGCTGTAATTTTAGTTTTTCCTGAGCCTGAAACAAGTAGTCTGTAATCAATTTTGACTGACTGATGTTCTCAAATCCATCTTCAACCTCTCCCTCAACCAGGACATAGTCCCCTCCTGCTTCAAAACCACAACCATCGTCCCCCTCCCCAAAAAGAGCACGCCAACCTGTCTGAATGATCACAGGCCGATAGCATTCACTCCAATCATCATGAAGTGCTTCGAGAGAGTGGTGCTGCCCCTCATTCAGGACAGCATACCGGATACCTTGGACCCCCTGCAGTATGCCTATTGACCCAACAGGTCCACCTCAGATGCCATTGCTGCAGCACTCCATTATTCTCTCTCCCACCTGGAAGATAATGACTCCTACATCAGGATGCTCTTTGTCGACTACAGCTCTGCCTTCAACAGGGTCATCCCCCACAAACTCACCAACAAACTGTCTTCACTTGGCCTGCACCCCATCCTCTGTGACTGGCTGCTGGACTTTTTGACTGGCAGGCCTCAGTCTGTCAGGATGGGTAACAAGACCTCAGCCAGCATCATCACAAACACAGGTGTCCCACAGGGCTGCGTTCTCAGCCCCATCCTCTACAGCCTCTTTACCCATGACTGTGTTGCCTCCCACAAGGACAATATCATCCTAAAGTTTGCGGATGACACAGCAGTGATAGGACGCATCACTGGTGGTGATGAAGCATCCTACAGGAGGAAGGTGGCCAGCCTGATGTCATGGTGTGAGGACAACAACCTCACCGTCAACAAGGACAAGACAAAGGAGATGATAGTGGACATGAGGAAGGGGAGGAGGAGACCCCATCAGCTGCTGTTCATCCGGGAGCTTGAGGTGGAGAGGGTGAGCAGCTTTAAATACCTGGGCATCTGAGGACCTTACATGGGGACTTACATGGGGACTTAACACCACAGAACTGGTTAAGAGAGCTCATCAGCAGCTGTATTTTCTGAGGAGGCTGAAAAAGTTTGGCATGTCCCCCAAGATCCTCAACAATTTCTACAGCTGCATCATCAAGAGCATCTTGACCAACTGTATCACGGCAACACTACTGCCCTGGACTGCAAACGCCTGCAAAAAGTGGTGAAGACAGCAGAGAAGATCATCAGGACTCCACTTCCCTCTCTGCAGAGTATCTATTACTGCAGAGTCCAAAGGAGAGTTGCTGTCATCCTCCAGGACCCCACCCACCCCCAGCACAGAATGTTCACACTTCTACCCTCAGGCTGGAGGTGCAGAAGTGTGAAATGCAGGACATCCAGACTAAAAAACTCCTTCATTCCTACTGCCATCAGACTCCTGAATAAATAACAAACTCCTGACACAGCTTTGCAAACAGGAATGCACACACTGGTTGCTAAATTTGCACATTGCTCACTTGCACAGTGTACATAGTCTCACCCTGTCTCATGTCTATATCATCTCTGCTGCTAAATTATCATTGTACAGTCTACTGGGTATTATCATTACAGAGAAATTCTCACACTGGGTGCTAATTTGTACATTGCTCATTTGCACATTGTACATAGGCTTATGCCATCTCAGGTTCTTATCATCTCTGATAATAATATACCATTGTCCATTATAGTCATCCAGTGAGTTTTCAATTTTCATTCTTCTTGTTCCTCTAGTTAACTGCTTTAACTGCTTTAACTGTCCTAATTTCCTAATGTGTTATTAGTATTCATTAGTATTAGTATTTAGCATTAAGGTGTGTTATTACCTTATTAGTATTGATGTGTATCTATTACCTTAGCATTTGTACGGAGAGAAGAGAAAGAATTTCATTGCTCAGGAAATGTTGCATTTGCACATGATAATAAAGCCTTTGAATCTTGAATTTTGGGCCCCCAAAATTTCTCTGTAAAATAACTTGATACATTTTATTTGTGTAGCCAAGTGGTCTTTGCACTTTGTTAATATTCAGAAGAGTTGAATGAAATGAAAACAGGGAGGCATGGAGTTAGTCAGCAGAACTTTAACTGCCTTTCTGCAAAACAAAAGCAACGGGAGTGTTATGTCCACAAACCTGGCAATGACGACCGACAAGGATGCTGCCGTTTACTGAACTTTATTACAGAGCAAGTATAAAGGCACAGGCACGTGTGTAATGGGGATGGCTGCCAACCACCGCTTACACCATCACTGTACGCCAACCATCTGCCTTACAACTGCCTTCCTGAGATTGCAGGCCCCCAATATACACTGCATGGTGATGTCATCCGCAGGACGCACACCACTCCCAAAATATCCAATATCATACACTACACCCCCCCTTGCAAAAAGGAAAATATATTATTTACTTTAGCAGATGGGCCCTCCCCAATTTAGTAACCAAATTCCCCATGGCAATCACTTATCATTACTATTCAAATACGTACATTACTTAAACTCTTGTATATATTAAAGACATTCAACATTTCTATTAAATCTTACCAATTAGCGTTACTGCTCAGGTATGTATATTTGATTACTTATGATTATATTTCAAAGAAACTCTTATTCATATGCATATCAATTGTCGAGAACACTTTTGGTTATTATTATTCAAAGAACACATTTTTTTTTTATAAAGAACACACACTGATTTGTTTTATTAAAGAACACTCGTTAGCTTGGGTTTTTTTTAGAACACAACCAAAATCTAACGGCTAGGGTCCGCGGGTAGACCACCGCAGGACCCAACGTGGCTGGGTGCGTTATTCTGCCACCATGTCAGCCGCACTCCTACCTGAACAGTCTTTCTTTTTTTCTGACAGTCTTCCATGGGGAGAACAGTTCTGCCTGAAGGGCTTTGTAGCAGGCCCATGGCAGCCGCATCCCTGGAGCTGTCGGACCCCCGGGGCCGGGGCCAATCTTCATGACGCTGGGGCCCGGGTCTCACACTGCAGTAGCTGACTCCTGCGAAGCCTCGCCATCTGGAGCTGCCACCCGGACACGCCATATATGGTTTGCACGTCGAACCAAACCGTCTGTCGGTCTAAAGCATGCTGTTACCAGCTTTACCACGATCCCCAGCGGCGCCCGTTGTTTTGCTGGCCCATTCAGTCACTGTCCTGGTCTCTCACTGGCACAAACCCGAACCCAGTCCATGACTTGGAGCAGCGTCTTACTTGGTTTTATGCATTGCTGTTGTGCTCTCAGTGGCTCTGTGTGCTCGTTCGGCTTGGGACCTCTGTCATGCTGCGGCAGTTTCATTGTCACCGTGTTCATTGTGGACCCTCCATCAGTTGTCTCCGTCGTCGGTTGAGTCTCGTCGTGGGTAGGGAAGGTGTCCGGTGCCTCTCCAGTGTCGCTTGTTGAGGTGGACTCTTCACCCATCAGCTCGGTTGTAACCTCCGAAGCTTGTTGAGCAAGGGTACGGAAGCAGTCCGGTTCTTCCTCTCTCCCATCTGAAGTGCTCTGCTGTGCCGCATCGTGTGTTGTGTTTGTACCCGGTTGCTGTCGCTGTGTTTTGGGGTTCTCTGCATGCTTGGGCTCCCTTCCCTCCAGCTCCAGTTCTGGCTCAGCGAGGGACGCTGGTGAGTACAGCTGCCCCCCTCCCAGACGGCTCTCCCCCTGAGAGTATGGGGTGGACGCTTTGGGGTCGGTGCCATTCTTAATTACCTGGTCCCACACCACGTCATTGTCGTTAAGGTCCGCCGTGCTCCAACTGCCGCACCCAGACCATTCAAACCCAGCGCTGTCTCTGATTGTGAAGCCCAGTCTGTAGAAAAGGTCACGTCCCATAATGTTGTCACTATGCGCTGCCACCTGGAACCTGAAGTCGTACACAGTTTTGGACTTGTAGTAAACCATCAGTTCCACTGTTCCAACATTGCACAGTCTGTGACCACCGTATCTATATAGCGGCGTTGGGTTCTTCTTGATTTTGTGGTTGGGGAAAAACTTCTTCACAGTGGCCCAGTTTAACATCGACCGCACCACCGTCATGTCGAGCAAAAGTGGCACGGTTACCCCGTCTAACTCAACCATGGCGTATGAATAACCATTGATGTTGGGGCTTACGCATGAATGGTTGTCGTTGGCGGGTGGGTTGGCTTACTTGGCGGTCCCCACGGTGCTGGTGACCGGCACACTCTGGCGAAATGTTTTAAGCGGCCCACACTTGTTACACCTTTGTCTTCTTGCCGAGCAGAAAACGTGCTCTGTCCTGGTGAGTCGGGGACCCACAGCTCCCACAGACGCAGCCTCTCAGAGCGGACCTTCGGTTAACTGTATTCATCTTATACTCTTCTGCTGTGTCCTCTTCTTCCTCTGTGCTCACTGTGTTAGCTAGCGTCGTCTGTCTGTGTAGCTTCTGTGTTTGGCACCCATTTAGCTCCATGGCTAACTTCTCTGCTGCCTCTAGCTGGAACGCTAGCTCTATAGTGTTAGCAAGCATCATGTCGTTTGATGCCATTAGCATCCTAGTTCATAGCCTCACGTTGCACGTGTGTTTGGTTAACTGGTCCTGCACCATTTCATCTTCTAACAGTCCAAAATGGCACATACTAGCCAAATGCCTCAAGTCAGCGATGAACTGTTGAACTGACTCACTGACTCTCTGTCGTCTCTGGTGAAAGCTAATTCGTCGTGCTATCACATTGTCAGGAGTAGCAAAGTAGCTAGCAAGTAGCTTGACGGCATCCACATATGACGTCATCGGTCCTAACATGTGGAAAATTCTCTGGCCTTCTATGCCAAGGTTGTGGACAAGAAATGCTTGTTTCCTTACTTTATCGAGTTTACCCAGGTCCAACGCTGTAACGTAGGTTTCGAATGCTTCCAACCATTACAGCCATGGGACTGTTGGCTCACCCGGGGACTCCAGAGAGGGCCGTAGCGGTCTCAAGCATGCCTCCATGGTTTAATCTCTTGTTGCCAAATGTTATGTCCACAAACCTGGCAATGACGACCGACGAGGATGCTGCCATTTACTGAACTTTATTACAGAAAAAGTATAAGAGCACAGGCACGTGTGTAATGGGGCCAGCTGCCAACCACCTCTTGTACCATCACTGTACACCAACCATCTGCCTTACAATGGCCTTCCTGAGATGACGGGCCGCCAAATATATACTGCATGGTGATGTCATCTGCAGGATGTGCACCCCTCCCAAAATACCCAATATCATACACTACAGGGAGTGTGCTACTATTTCCACTTCTTCCCTTCACAATAAAAACTCTAGACATACATTGCAGCCCTGAACTTAAATTCACTGTGCATTTGTGCATTCTATCGAGCGGCAATTCAGTATAATGCCTTAGTTGTTTTGTTAATAAATTATTTATATCATCGGATTTTATAATGTACAATTAGCAGATCATAGAACATGCAAGCTTTAAATTGAAATTAAAGTCAAGCTTATGCTATTTTGTTCATATATTTGTAAATGTGACTTTGGAAGAGTCAGTGCCTCACCACCCACAGACCTCACCGCACGTCACTGCATTTGAACACTTGTAAACAGGAAAAGAAAACAAAACAGAACCTATTTCTATGCTCAGTTCAGTTTGATGTGGTGCTCACCTCTGTCTCCTCCTCTGAGTCTCCAGCTGGGATTGGAGCTGCAGGGGCCACATTGGCTGGCTGCGCCAGTGCTGCAGCCACCTGTTTAAAAACAACGCTTGATTAGCATGTTGAGATATGACTTATTATATGTTTGAGTCCTGTAATTAATGCAATACTTACCACAGCAGCCCCAGCAGCATCAGCCTAAATTTGAATAATTAAACACACACACACACACACACACACACACACACACACACACACACACACACACACACACACACACACACACAAACATCAGTTACTGTGCCAGAGTCCCAATTCCATAATCAAATGAGAACTGACTTACAGAAGCAGGTGAAAGAAAGGGGTTTGGAACAAGTCCCTGAAAAACAGACTTCTACTTTAGTCAGGTAATTTAATGCAGACGCTGAGGACTAAAGAGTGAGATCAGCATTTCTTTATTTAGGTCAGTAAACCTCTTCTACCTGCTGCTGGAACAGCCTGTACATCTCCATCAACCTCAGGGCCTGGTTAGCATGTGCAGCAACCTGCCAAATAAATGCCAGACATCTCACGGAATGTTAAGTCAATCACTCTTTTTCTGCAAGACACCCATCACACTGCAGGTCTGGCAACATGGAACGAGCATGGTATGACATACAGTGGCAGACATATCCGAGCTTTCACAGAAAAGTAAGTCTTCTTACCTCAGTGCTTTCACTAGCAGGAGCCTACAATTTAAGAAAGGGAAGTCAGCAAAGAATGACTGTATTTAAAGTTTTAAGTCTGGGATTAGTCTGAAGATTTGAAAAAACAGCACTAAACTTACAGGCGCAGCCAAGGAAGAAACCAGCAGACACATGAAGAACACCAGCTGTTTCATTGTGCCTGGGTCTACAAATAATAATTAAAGAATGGGGGAAAAAAGAAGAAAATGAAATTTCTTTATCTAATAAGTAAATAAATATTCTGTAAACCATTGCACTGTGGAAAAAAGTTTAAAATCAGTCTTGCTGAACTATTCTCCAACATAATAAAAAAAAGGTTTCCAAATGGAAATCCATGTCCTCCTTTTACCTGAGAGAGCGTAGAGCCAAGTGAAAATTTACCTAGGAGATTTTTAAAAAAGCAATCAGCCTCTCACACAGAGGCCATTTATATGCAGGGATGCCCCTGTAATAGCCAATCACATCCTGTAAAACATACACAGCTATGTGTTTGAAGAAATCTTACATGTCAAAACTGACAAAAAGAAGTATGTAGGGTTGAGGCCCATCTTACAGTTAATTACATGCTGTACAAGAATGCCAAACACATTTCTTTATTGCCTTACAACCACACTTTTTTGGGTGGTGGGGGTTAGACAGAGTGAAGCCAGTTAAGTATGTTGAACATAAGGCAGAGAGACAAAGCTTAGTCTGAAAGAATTAGAAAAGGATGATGAAGAAATGACAAGTGCAGGTTAGAGCCAAAGGTTGACACATTGTGCTGTTAAATGCAAATATTAAAATACAAAATGGTGACACTGATGACTGCACATGGCCAATGGACCACACAGAAGTATTAATAAATATCTTTTTCCCACTGAGGAAATGGCTTTAACTTGAACAACTGTGTAATGCATTACGTTTACACAGATGAAGAAGAAGCCATCTCTATTGTCATTCAGTCCATACAGCCAATCATGTACAGTAGATCAAAATTACATTTCTCCTATCTACAATGTTAATCAGATGTTGAACCAGAGGGGTCGCTGTCGTGCAAGGCGTCGCCACAAACAACTTCTCCTTCCCCCTTTCTATTATGCTAAGCACCAAGCTAGAAGGTGGGAAGTACCATTTTTATATGGTCTTTGGTATGACCCAGCCGGGACTTGAACTTGAACTTAAACCTGAACTTCAACTTCAGCTTGAATCCCTAACCTCCCGGTTGTGGGGCGGATGCTCTATCAACTAGGCCACCACTCCGGTATTATATATACCATATTATTGTATATTATACAACAGTTAGTTCCAACCGAGCAATTTGATTGGACAATAGGGATTCCAGGAGTCACTGTTCCACGATAATTGCACTCCAGTGTTTTACTGAATATGTATCACTCCACTTCAAAGGTGTTAATGTAGCAGTTAATTACTAACAGTAATTTACTGTCAACTCTCAGTGAGAATTGCAATACTGTGTTGGATACCTTAATTTCCACAGTAAGGCGCTGTTTGAAAAGATTTCTTACCTGACTCGGAAGGCCCACCCTTTTGAAAAAACTATTCAGATAGAAAAATCTGCCGTTGTATAAACATCGTGAAGCTATTTCACCTCTGTTTAAAAAAATAGGCTGTGTTAGAGTTGGATCACCACCACCACAAAGGTATTGTGATGATGGACTCTTTTTCTCATCTGAAAATGCCAAGAAAAAGTGAGCAAAGTGTGCCGAAGCCAAATCGCTAACATGCTAACTAGCCACCGGCATTGTCCATGTTTTGATCTGGGCCTTCTGCTGTACTGACTCAACAGTTGGCTGGTATGTATTATAAACACTTATTACTTTTGCACTTGACAATATTTAACTTGTTTACATGTGTGTGAAATGACAATAGACATCTTCCTGTTTATTGACATGTTTACCAACAGTTACTGACTACACTTAGAAGGGGCTATTTTTTTTCTCAGCTGCTCAAAATAACTGGTTAAACAAGCAAATCATAATGATTTGTTCAGTAATGCTGTCATTTAATAAGTTGTGCTTGCAGATCTGTTGTATAAAAGCAATATTACACTCGAGGTCATACGGTATCAATGAATATGCTGTTAACTGCAGCTGTGATACGTCGATTATATATATATATATATATATATATATATATATATATATATATATATATATAATATATATATAATTCAAACCTACATGGCCCTGTGTGAAAAAGTGATCCCCCCCCCCCTCGTTAAAACATAAATTAACCGTGGTTTATCCCATCTTTGGAAAGCTGAGTTCAATTTCTGTAGCCACACCCAGGCCTGATTACTGCCACACCTGTTCTCAATCAAGAAGTCACTTAAACAGGACCTGCCTCACAAAATGAAGTAGACCAAAAGACCATCACATGCTAGACATCATGCTGCAATCCAAAGAAATATAAGAACAAATAAGAAACAAAGTAATTGAGATCTGCCAGTCTGGAAAAGGTTATAAAGCCATTTCTAAAGCTTTGGGACTCCAGTGAGCCACAGTGAGAGCCATTATCCACAAATGGCGAAAAAATTGAACAGTGGTATACCTTTCCAGGAGTGGCCGGCCGACCAAAATTACCCCAAGAGTGCACTGACGAATCATCCAAGAGGTCACAAAACACCCCACAACAACATACAAAGAACTGCAGGCCTCATTTGCCTCATTTAAGGTCAGTGTTCATGACTCCACCATAAGAAAGAAACTGGGAAAAAATGGTCTGCATGGCAGAGTTCCAAGATGAAAACCACTGCTGAGGAAGAAGAACATAAAGGCTCGCCTCAGTTTTGCCAGAAAATATCTTGATGCTCCCCAAGACTTTTGGGAAAATACTCTGCAAACTGAGGAGACAAAAGTTGAACTTTTTGGAAGGTGTGTGTCCCATTACATCTGGCGTAAAAGTAACACAGCATTTCACAAAAGAAACATCACACCAACAGTAAAATATGGTGGTGATAGTTCTCTGGAGCCAGTTGAGTTTCCTTGGCTGTGTGTTTGGGATCATTATCTTGCTGAAATGTCCACCCTCATTTCATCTTCAGCATCTTGGCAGATGGCAACAGATTCTTATCAAGGATGTCTCTGTACATTTGTCCATTCATCGTTCCTTCAATTATATGAAGTTTGCCTGTACCATGTGCTGAAAAACACCCCCGCATTCTACACCAGAGGATGTGCAGTGTCATTTCTCCTCCAAACATGCTGTGTTGTGGCATCCAAAAAGTTCAATTTTGATCTCATCTGACCAGACTGTATTCTCCTAGTATTTTATTGGCTTGCCCAAATGTTGTGCAGCAAACTTTAAACAAGCTTTAACATGCTTTTTTTTTCAGCAAGAATTAAAAGGGGTGGGTGGGGTGGGCGGACATAGACATAGCCCATGTCGGTCGAGTGCATTACTTATTGTTTTCTTTTAAACAGCAGTACCTGCTAACTCCAGGTCTTTCTGGAGCTCTCCACAAGTGGTCTTTAGCTCTTGGATAACTCTTCTAATAATTCCTTTGACTCTTCTGTCAGAAATCTTGCAAGTAGCTCCTGGTCATGGCCGGTTTATAGTAAAATGATGTTCTTTCCATTTCTGAATGATGGCTCCACCAGTGCTCACTGGAACATTCAGCAGTTTAGAAATGCATCTGTAACCAATGCCATTATTATGTTTTGCAACAATAAGGTTGTGAAGGTCTAGAGAGAGCTCTTTGCTTCTACCCATCATGAGTTCTTTGTGGTGTGACAATGTGATATTCACAGACCTTTTTAAAGGCTATTAGGCAGGACTTAACCAGCTGAAATTAATTTGAACTGATGGGGAATGGACCTACTGGAGGGGTCCAGTAGGTCCACCACCTGCAGGAGGGATCATGGAAGTCCGGTGCTATGTGGATTAGGTGGCAGTCAAAGGCGGAGACCTTGGCGGACTGATCCCAAGCTTTCTAAACTGGCTTTTGGTACGTGGAATGTCACCTCTCTGGTGGGGAAGGAGCCTGAGCTGGTGTACGAGATTGAGCGATACCGGCTAGATATAGTCGGCCTCACCTCAACACACAGCTCCGGTTCCGGAACCAGTCTCCTGGAGAGGGGCTGGAGCTTGGCCTTTTCTGGAGTTGCCCCGGGCGAGAGGCGACGAGCAGGGGTAGGTATTCTTGTATCGCCCCACCTTGCTGCCTCTATATTGGAGTTTTCCCCGGTGGACGAAAGGGTTGCTTCCCTGCGCCTTCGGGTTGGGAAACGGGTCCTGACCATCATTTGTGCCTATGCACCAAATGATGTTTCAGAGTACCCACCCTTTTTGGAGTCTGTGACTGGGGTGCTGGAGGGTGCTCCTCCTGGAGACTCCATTGTCCTACTGGGGGACTTCAATGCGCACGTGGGCAACGACAGTGAAACCTGGAGGGGGGTGATTGGGAGGAACGGCCTGCCCGATCTGAACCCGAGTGGTGTTCAGTTATTGGACTTCTGTGCTAACCACAGTCTGTCTATAACGAACACCATGTTCAAGCATAAGGGTGTCCATATGTGCACCTGGCACCAGGACACCCTAGGCCGCAGGTCGATGATCGATTTTGTTATCGTATCATCAGACCTGCGACCGTATGTCTTGGACACCCGAGTAAAGAGAGGTGCAGAGCTGTCAACTGATCACCACCTGGTGGTGAGTTGGATCCGATGGCAGGGGAGGAAGCCATTCAGACCTGGTAGACCCAAACGTATAGTGAGGGTGTGCTGGGAGCGTCTGGCTGAGGCCCCTGTCCGGGAGGTCTTCAACTCCCACCTCCGGAAGAACTTCAACCACATTCCGAGGGAGTCTGGAGACATGGAGTCTGAATGGGCCATGTTCTCCACCTCTGTTGTTGAAGCGGCAGCCCAGAGCTGCGGCCGCAAGGTGGTCGGTGCATCTCGTGGTGGCAACCCCCGAACCAAGTGGTGGACACCAGTGGTGAGGGGGGCCATTAAGCTGAAGAAGGAGTCCTATCAAGCTTGGTTGGCTTGTGGGACTCCCGAAGCAGCTGAGGTGTACCGGCAGGCCAAGCGGAGTGCAGCTCGGGTGGTTGCTGAAGCAAAAACCCGGGTATGGGAGGAGTTCGGTGAGGCCATGGAACAAGACTTTCGGTCGGCTTCAAAGAGATTCTGGCAAACTGTTCGGCGGCTCAGGAGGGAAAAGCAGCTCCCCGTCCACACTGTGTATGGTGCGGATGGGACACTGTTGACTTCAACTGGGGATATCGTCGGGCGGTGGAAGGAATACTTCGAGGATCTCCTCAATCCCACTGATACGCCTTCCACAGAGGAAGCAGGGTTTGGGGACGAGGGGGATGACTCGCCTATCACAGGGGCTGAGGTCGCCAAGGTGGTTAAAAATCTCCTTGGTGGCCGGGCCCCGGGGGTGGACGAGATTCGCCCCGAGTACCTCAAGGCCCTGGATGTTGTTGGGTTGTCATGGTTGACACGCCTCTGCAACATTGCGTGGAGGTCGGGGGCAGTGCCTTTGGCATGGCAAACCGGGGTGGTGGTTCCTCTCTTCAAAAAAGGGGACCGGAGGGTGTGCTCCAACTTTAGAGGGATCACACTCCTCAGCCTCCCTGGGAAGGTCTATGCCAAGGTACTGGAGAGGAGAGTCCGGCCGTTGGTCGAACCTCGGATTCAGGAGGAGCAATGTGGTTTTCGTCCTGGCCGTGGCACATCGGACCAGCTCTTTACCCTCTCGAGAATTCTTGAGGGTTCGTGGGAGTTTGCCCAACCAGTTTACATGTGTTTTGTGGACTTGGAGAAGGCATTTGACCGCGTCCCTCGTGGATTTTTGTGGGGGGTGCTTCGGGAGTATGGGGTATCGGGCTTGTTGTTACGAGCTATTCGGTCTCTGTACGACCGTTGTGAGAGTTTAGTTCGCATTGCCAACACTCGGTCGGAGTCATTCCCAGTGAGAGTTGGACTCCGCCAGGGCTGCCCTTTGTCACCGGTCCTGTTCATAATTTTTATGGACAGGATTTCTAGGCGCAGCCAGGGAATGGAGGGCGTCATGCTTGGTGACCACAGGATCTCATCTCTGTTGTTTGCAGATGATGTTGTCCTGTTGGCTTCATCCAGCAATGACCTACAGCTCTTGCTGGGACGGTTTGCCGCTGAGTGTGAAGCGGCTGGGATGAGAATCAGCACCTCCAAGTCCGAGTCCATGGTCCTCAGCCGGAAAAAGGTGGATTGTCCTCTCCGGGTTGGGGACAGGCTCCTGCCCCAAGTGGAGGAGTTTAAGTATCTTGGGGTCTTGTTCACGAGTGAGGGGAAAATGGAGCGAGAGGTCGACAGACGGATTGGAGCAGCATCTGCAGTGATGCGGACGTTGTACCGGTCTGTTGTGGTGAAGAGGGAGCTTAGTTCTAAGGCAAAGCTGTCGATTTACCAGTCAATCTACGTTCCTACTCTCACCTATGGTCACGAGCTTTGGGTAATGACCGAAAGAACGAGATCGCGGATACAAGCGGCTGAAATGAGCTTTCTCCGTAGGATTGCTGGACTCACCCTCAGAGATAGGGTGAGGAGCTCAGTCATTCGGGAGAGGCTCAGAGTAGAACCGCTGCTCCTCCACATTGAAAGGAGTCAGTTGAGGTGGTATGGGCATCTGATTAGGATGCCTCCTGGACGCCTCCCACTTGAGGTGTTTCAGGCACGTCCCACTGGGAGGAGACCCCGGGGCAGACCCAGGACTCGGTGGAGAGACTATGTCTCCCAGCTAGTCTGGGAACGCCTTGGTATCCCCTCTGAAGAGCTGGAGCAGGTGGCTGGGGAGAGGGAAGTCTGGGCTTCTCTGCTTGAACTGCTGCCTCCGCGACCCGGACCTCCGGAAAAGCGGTAGAAGATGGATGGATGGGATGGATGATGGGGAATGGGATGGCTTCCTAAATTCTGATGGATTTCAGCTGGTTTCTTGGCTTTCTATGCCTTTCTGCACTTCTTTTTCTTTGTGTTCAATACTTATTCCTTGTGTCATTCTACTTTATTAAATATCTTATTTTGTGAAGACAGTTGCCTTGATTTCTTTGCATGTTTGGATTACTTGGGCTGTTATCTGGTGAAAATCTCAGGTCAGTGGCTCCATCCAAAATATGTTTCATGAGGAAAAAATGTCGACAGATTCAGTACTTACAGTGGTGTGAAAAGGTGTTTGCCCCCTTCCTGATTTCTCATTTTTTGTATGTTTGTCACACTTAAATGACTTCATCTTTCAGCACTACAATGACCCAAAGCACAGATCCAAATCAACAAAAGAATGGCTTCACCAGAAGAAGATTAAGGTTTTGGAATGGCCCAGCCAGAGTCCAAACCTGAATCCAATTGAACATCTGTGGAGTGATCTGAAGAGGACTGTGCACAAGAGATGCCCTCACAATCTGACAGATTTGGAGCATTTTTGCAAAGAAGAGAGGGCAAATAGGGCAGCGCGGTGGTGGAGTGGTTAGCACTGCAGCAGCATAGCAACTCACCCTTGGCCGGGGGATTCTGGGTTCGATCCCAGCCCCCGACCAACAGTCATCTGTGTGGAGTTTGCATGTTCTCCCCGTGTCTGCGTGGGTTTACTCCGGGATTTCTCCGGTTTCCTCCCACATGCCAAAAACATGCAAGTTAGGTTAATTGGCATCAAACAGGGGATTCTAAATTGTCCTTAGGTATGACTGTGAGAGGGAATGGTTGTCTGTCTCTCTGTGTTGGCCCTGCGATGGACTGGCGATCTGTCCAGGGTGTACCCTGCCTCTCACCCAAAGATGCTGGGATAGGCTCCAGCTCCCCCGCGACCTGAAAAGGATTAAGCGGAAGAAGATGAATGAATGAATGAATGAATGAGTGGGCAAATATTGCCACATCAAGATGTGCCACGCTGATAGACTCCTACCCAAAAAGACTGAGTGCTGTAATAAAAGCGAAAGGTGCTGCAACAAAGTATTAGTTTAAGGGTGTTCATATTTATGCAAACAGGTGATTGTAAGTTTTTTATTTTTTATTTTTCCCCTTAAAAAATTTCAATTTGTTTTTCAATTGGGTTGTACAGGTTATAGGTCACAATAATGGTGGAAAAAGTTTTGAAATAATTTGTCTTGGTCTTATTTTTTTACATCACAAAACCTGGCATTTGAACAGGGGTGTGAAGACTTTTTATATCCATTGTATGTTGTTGTGTCCAGAGCAGGGAGCTCTTTTGTGGTCTCCTGAACAAATGTTATCTCCTGAGCCTAAAGATTCCAGGTTGACATTATCTTCTGAGGTTAAAATGTCCATGTTCTCGTCTCCTGAGGTTAACAAAAAATTCTTCCTATTTCTATTTACTATCTGGCTCTCTTGCTAATCTTTCTGATCCGGCGACACCTTATCCATCACAGACACATAGATCGCCCAAATGTCTCCTGAGCCAGCGGACGGAGCCACTGTTTATTGCTGGAGGCAGTACAATAGAGACCAGCTGTTAGCACTTTATGGCCCACGATGCTAACGCAAAAACTCAACATACCAGGAGAAATAAGACGGAAACGGTGTGGATGTCAAGCTGGAGTAAGACAACGGGCGAGGAATATAAGATACAGACCCGTCCTCCCATCCGTTATTATGGGGAATGTATGATCGCTACTCAATAAGACTGACGAGCTAGCGTCTATCTCCCACTACGAGAGCGTCTTCAGAGAGATTAGCTTGATGTTGTTTACTGAGACGTGGCTAACAGAACTAGCAATAGATGCTAACATCGAACTGGAGGGTTTCCACGCAATACAGGCAGACCGGACACCAGACAGTGGGAAGGCAAGGGGCGGAGGAGTGATAATGTATGTCAATAACAGCTGGTGCAGACCGGGACATATCACGGTTAAACAACAACACTGCAACAAAGACATTGAGTTGCTAGCTGTTAGCATGCGGCCTACTTATCTCCCGAGGGAATACTCACACGTGATCTGCATTGTTATTTATGCAAATCCAACGGCGAACGCGGGGGCAGCGCGTGACGCCATTCACTTAGTAACTGGCAGGCTGCTGACAGGACACCCAGATGCTCTCCTACTCATCTCAGGTGATTTCAACCATATTTCACTGTCCCCCATTCTGCCCACGTTCACCCAGTATGTCACATGCCACACTAGAGACAATAAAACACTGGACTTATTCTATGCAAACACTAAGGAGGCGTACACCTCATCACCACTCCCCCCACTCGGGAGATCGGATCACAACTCGGTTCATCTCCTGCCGGTGTACAAACCCCTAGTACACAGACAACCTCCGGTCATGCGCACAGTGAAGATATGGTCTGAGGAGGCAATGGACGCTCTAAAGGACTGTTTTGAAACCACTGCCTGGGAGCAGCTCTGCGATCCACATGGTGAGGACATCGATGGCCTCACTCACACCATCACAGACTACATCAACTTCTGTGTGGACAACACCGTACCCACCAAGACCATATGGTGTTGCTCGAACAACAAACCCTGGATCAACCCTGAGATAAAAACACTTCTGAGAGAGAAGAAGAGGATCTTCAGGTCGGGGAACAGGGAGATGCTGAAGTCCGTGCAGAAGGAGCTGAGGAGGAAGATCAGAGAAGGCAAGGACAGCTTCAGGAAGAAGATGGAGGACAAGCGGCAACAGAGCGACATCGGCGGGATCTGGAGAAACCTCAAAACCATCTCTGGGCTCCAGAATACCTCCTCCCAGGCCACTGGGGGCAGGGAGTGGGCGAACAATCTGAACCTGTTTTTTAATAGGTTTGATCAACCCCCCCCCCCCCCCCCCCCCAACTGCACAACAACCACTGCTGCCTCTAAAGTCATGGAGACCTGCTGTCCACACCCCACTCCACCAACACCCCTCCCCCACTCCCAGCACACAGCCCCCCAACCTGACCCTCACTAAGACCCAGGTGAGGACGGAGCTGAGGAAGATCAAGGCGAGGAAGGCCTCGGGACCGGACGGCATCAGCGCAAAGCTCCTCAAGTCCTGCGCAGACTAGCTGTGTGGGATTGTGGAGCACATCTTCAACCTGAGCCTGAAGCTGGGGAGGGTACCACAGTTGTGAAAAACATCTTGTGTGGTACCTGTACCAAAGACTTCCCACCCCAAAGACCTGAACAGCTACAGACCAGTGGCCCTGACGTCTCACATGATGAAGACCCTGGAGGGACTGCTCCTTGCTCACCTCCGCCCCCTGGTGGGACCAGCGATGGATCCACTCCAGTTCGCCTACCAGCATGGCATTGGGGTGGAGGATGCAGTGATCTTCCTCCTTCACCGTTCCCTGTCCCACCTGGAGAAGCCCGGGATGCGGTGAGGATCATGTTCTTTGACTTATTTATCTGATAGGCTCCAGTTTGTTCATGTAAATAATGAGTTTTCTTTCAACTCAAAGCTTAGTCGTGGAGTTCCACAGGGATCTGTGCTAGGCCCTACTCTTTTTAGTTTATATATGCTTCCGTTAGGCAACATTATTAGAAAGCACTGTACACATTTTCATTGTTATGCAGATGACACACAATTATACCTGTCAATGAAGCCAGATGATAGTAATCAATTAGCCAAGTTAGAAGCCTGTCTTAAGGAAATCAAAGCTTGGATGACTTGTAATTTCCTGCTATTAAATTCAGATAAGACTGAAGTCATTCTTGTTGGTCCAAAAAACCTTAGAAATACCTTTCCAAATCAAACTTTCAGTTTGGATGTGGTTACTCTTTCTCTTAATAGCTCTGTGAGGAACCTTGGAATTATTTTTGATCAAGATCTGTCCTTCAATTCACATATTAAATTTGTTTCTAAGACTGCCTTCTATCATTTGCGTAATATTGCCAAGATTAGGAGCATCTTGTCTCAGAGTGATGCTGAGAAACTGATCCACGCTTTTGTTAGCTCGAGATTAGATTATTGTAATTCTTTATTATCAGGCTGTCCTAAAACATCTTTAAAAAGTCTTCAGCTGATCCAAAATGCTGCAGCAAGAGTTTTAACAGGTACTAGAAAGAGAGATCATATCTCTCCGGTTCTGGCCTCCCTTCATTGGCTTCCCATAGAGTTTAGAATTAAGTTTAAAATTCTTCTTCTTACTTACAAAGCTCTAAACAATCAGGCTCCTTTTTATTTAAAAGATCTGATACTACCGTATTATCCTAGCAGAGCACTATGCTCCCAAAATGCAGGATTACTTGTAATACCTAGAATCTCCAAAAGTACAATGGGAGGCAGAGCCTTCAGTTATCAAGCTCCTCTCCTGTGGAACCAGCTGCCAATCTGGATTCGGGAGTCAGACTCGATCTCTGTTTTTAAGAATAGGGCTAAAACCTACCTTTTTGATATAGCCTACAATTAGGGAGGGATCATGTGTTTCTGAACCCTCCCTTAGTTATGCTGCTAATAGGTTTACTCAGCCGGGGGACCTCCAATAATGCACTGGGCCTCACTCCTTTCTTCACTCTCAATGAATTTTTTTTTTTTTTTTTTTTTTGCTGGTCATTAACATCTGTTTGTTCTCTCCCATAGATTGAGACCCCATCGTGCTGTTTGCTCTCTACATGTTTGTTCTTTTCATCTTCTCTGTCCCCTCACCCCCCAGCCAGTCGCAGCAGATGACTGCCCCTCCCTGAGCCTGGTTCTGCTGGAGGTTTCTTCCCGTTAAAAGGGAGTTTTTTTCTCTCCACCGTCGCCAAGTGCTTGCTCACAGGGGAATGCCTGATTGCTGGGGTCTTTCTGCAACTGTGGGGGTTCACCCTACAGTTGATAGTGCTATGAGATGACTGTTGTTGTGAAATGGCGCTATATACATAAAGTTGAATTGAATTGAATTGAATTGAATTGAACTTCTCCAGTGCTTTCAACACCATCCAACCAATGATCCTGAAGGACAGGCTGCTGTGCACAGGGGTGGACCAGCACCTGTCATCATGGATCCTGGATTTCCTCACTAACTGGCAACAGTTTGTGAGAACCCGGAATTGTGTGTCCGACACGATCATTGATAGCACGAGTGCCTCCCAGGGAACGGTTTTGGCTCCCTTCCTGTTCACCCTTTATACTGCGGACTTCTCACACAACACAACACACTGCCATCTACAGAAGTTCTCTGATGACTCTGCGATCGTCGGCCTCATCTCCAACGGAGATGAAGCAGAGTACAGAGGACTTATCCAGGACTTCGTGGACTGGTGCCATCGGAACTACCTCCAGATCAACGTTAGGAAAACTAAGGAGCTGGTGGTGGACTGCCGCAGGCAAGGACAACCCCTCACAGCACCAGTAAACATACAGGGAACAGACATTGAGATGGTGACATCCTACAAGTACTGTACCTGGGTGTTCATCTGAACAATAAACTAGACTGGTCACACAATACCGACGCACTCTACAAGAAGGGACAGCGCAGGCTGTTCCTGCTGAGGAGGCTCAGGTCTTTTGGTGTTCAAGGGGCGCTGCTGAAGACATTCTACGACATGGTGGTGGCATCAGCCATCACTTTTGGAGTGGTCTGCTGGGGCAGTGTCATTACAGCAGTCGATGGGAAGAGATTGAACAAACTAATCAAGAAAGCTAGCTCTGTCCTGGGGCAACGCCTTGACCCAGTGGAGGAGATAGGAGAGAGAAGGATGGTGGCTAAACTGTCATCTCTGCTGGAGTCCGAGTCCCACCCTATGCAGGACATACTGAACGCACTGAGGAGCTCATTTAGCAGCAGACTACATCATCCTGGGTGCGCGACCGAGAGGTTTCGCAGGTCCTTCCTACCTACAGCTGTCAGACTGTATAACCTAAGCAAGGCTACTCGCAGAGATAGCAAAAAAACGTGACGACCTAATAGTATTGAATGCAAAAGACGCAACAGACTTACATAAATGGTCCCCTCCAGCATACAACTAGGACAATATCAGTCACTACGGAGGGTGACAATATGTATGGGTGCATATTCATACCATGTAGGGTAACTAAATAGACGGTTATGCTGTTTATTCCATCTAGTAACAATGCTCTGCACTCTGTATATATACTTATATATTTATGTGTACATATGTATATTCACTGCTCTTATTTTCTTATCTTCTAAATTATTGCTCTGAGTGTTGCTATCCCTGTGCTGTTGCAATCCTGGAATTTCCCCATTGTGGGATTAATAAAGGCTTATCTTATCTTATCTTATCTTATCACCTCCTGAGGTTAAAATGTCCATGTTATCATGTCCTGAGGTTAAAGTTACCATGTTTTCACCTCCTGAGGTTAAAATGTCCATGTTATCATCTCCTGAGGATAAAGTTACGATGTTATCACCTCCTGAGGTTAAAATGTCCATGTTATCATGTCCTGAGGTTAAAGTTACCATGTTTTCACCTCCTGAGGTTAAAATGTCCATGTTATCATCTCCTGAGGATAAAGTTACGATGTTATCACCTCCTGAGGTTAAATTGTCTATGTTATCGTCTCCTGAGTTTGAAGTTTTCATGTTGCCATCTTCAGGGCAAGAGGCCCCTATGTTATTTTCCCTTGAACAAATAGCTCCTGTGTTGTTTTTAGAGCAAAAGGCTCATGTGTAACTTTCAGAGCAAAAGGGCTCATGTGTTATTTTCAGAGTAAAAGGCTTGTGTGTCATTTTCAGAGAAAAGGGCTCATGTGTTTTCTCCCATCTGGTGGCACATAGACTTTGGTAGGCTACCCGACACGCCATGTTCATCTGT
The DNA here is from genome assembly GCA_020510985.1 of Pholidichthys leucotaenia. NCBI lineage: Eukaryota > Metazoa > Chordata > Actinopteri > Cichliformes > Pholidichthyidae > Pholidichthys > Pholidichthys leucotaenia. The sequence continues at coordinate 184,299,298 of CM035848.1, forward strand.
CTGGTGGTCCTTGGACAATGGAAGACCACCTGACCCATCTTGCTCTCTGGTCTGGTGGCCCTGGACTTCGGTAGGCCACCCGATCCACCTTGTTTTTGGTTTGGGGCCGTGGACTTTGGTTATGCCCCACAAACTGTATTTCTTGTCTTTGGACTCTGTGTGTATGTGTGTGTGTGTGTGGGGGGGGGGGGTTCGACCTGCCTGGCCTTGTGCCCCCACCGCCCACCATGGAAGAGTGTTTTGTGTTTGCGGTTTATTTGTATGAGGGTCATCTGGAAGCCGCCCTTAAGAGGGGAGTAGTGTCAGAGCGTGGGTTGAGCTCATGTTCTCACCTTGTGGTATAAATTATTTTTTCTTGTTGCAGGACATGACTCAACCCATAACCTCACTTTAGTTCATCTTCTGGGTTTTTCTGTATCTGTTTATTATTTATCATTGTCTTGGCTTTGTATTTAGTTAATCTCTGCATTAAGTTTATATTCTGGGTTTTTCTGTATTCACTATTGTTTATTATGGTCATGGATGTGTTCTGATTATTCTTGCTCTAGTCCTGTTTGTCATTTTGATAATCATTCATGTGCTATCTTGGGTTTGAGCTTATGTTTGGGTTTACCAAACATAAGCTAACCACCACATAAACATAAGCTAACCACTGTGCTGGCACAGTGTTTAGCACTGTGCCAGCACAGCAACTCACCCTTGGCCATGAGATCCCTGGTTCGATCCCAGCCCCTGACCAACAGTGATCTGTGTGGAGTTTGCATGTTCTCCCCGTATCTGCGTGGGTTTACTTCGGGATTTCTCCGGTTTCCTCCCACAGGCCAAAAACATGCAGGTTAGGTTAATTGGAGACTCTAAAGTGGCCCTAGGTGTGAATGGTTAAGGGATAGCGCCGTATCGTGGCTGCTTCATCCATCCAGGTGGATGCCCTCAATTTCCCCTCTGGGGATCGATAAAGTATACAAAATCAAAAAAAAAATGTGTTTATTCTCACCTTAGTCTTGTCTGGTTTGTGCGTTGTTAAGCTCCTGATTAGTCACAGCTGCTTTGTGTTTCATTTGATTAGTGCCTGCCTCATTTAAGGGACGCATCTGCATCATTAGTCATTTAGCGTGAATCCATATGCTTCTGCCCATCTGTCTGTCTCACCTGGAGTTTTGCCCAGTCTTAGTCTGTTTTTGTTTCAGATTCCAAGCTGCCTTTTGTGTTAATAAATTATGTTAAATGCTCACTTCTTGATTGAGTTCTGCTCTCTGATCAGCCTGGGCACAAATCTTGACAATTAAAAAGTGTGTGGTAAAAACACCCTACCTATGGCAGAGGCCCCTGCTTGTGGTGTCTGACTTTAATCTGATGTTTGTGTTTATTTTAGGTATTCTGGTTGTTTATCACAGTGATTTTGAACATTGCAGGTTTCTTACATTTATTTTTTTCTGACCTCAGATCAGAAAATAGGGGAGTTACTCTGTAATTTGCTGAACTACGTCAGATTCTTGCCTCATGTCTGCTGAGTTAATGATTATTGCTGAAAGACAACCATCCCTTCACTATCCAAATCAACATCTGCTAGTGACATCTTTAAAAAAAGATCTTACTTTCAGCCTTTCTGAGGTTATAATGTGTTTCAACACATCAACTGTGCTTCTGAGAAAATATGAAGAAAGTAAAGTACTTTTAAAGTACTTTAAAGTACTTTTCATGATATTCAGTTTATTTATTTAATTAAATTAATGTCACCCCTTTATTGATACCTAATTTTTTTATAGGACAGTCTGATGATGCTTGCTAAAGTGTGTTTTTGAGTAATGCTGTTTCATAAATGTTCCATTGTGAAACAAAGTTCTCAGAGTGAATCCAAAGGCTGTAATCATGTAACTTGCACCAAAGGCAGGCAGAGCCTGCTGTACAGACATGTTTACCTCCTTAGTTTCTCAATAAGTGGGGGTTAGACAATAATTAAAATTGCACTTTGAATCCCTGTTAAAGTATTTTCATTAGCTTTATTTTATCACTGTTCAAGAGCTGAGGGAGACACTTATGAAATAGTAGAACATACCAACCCAGAGTGACTGCAGATATTGATAATCTTTTGCAATACTGAAATAAAGAGAGGAAAGAATTTTTAGAGCATTTTCCACATCTGAAAGTCCACACCGAGACGCAATCCAAGTTTTTTTTTTTTTTTTTTTTTTTTTTTTTTTTTTTTTTTTTTAACATTGTAAAAATTTGCTGTGGCTAACCTGGGTTTAAAGGTAAACTGGACTGCATTTTCATGAAAACAAAGATTTGAAAAATTACATCAGCAAAGTGCAGAATTAAAGTCTTTGGGCCCTCGTTTGATAGTCATCGCCAGATTTTTGTGCCAGACTTCCTGCCATACCAGTGGTTTTGTTAGTTTCTATAAGTGCATTGTCTGTTTTTTTACACTTTGCGTCACACCATCTAATTACCAGTCGACATTGCGTCTGCTTTGCGCTGGGAGGAGGAGAGTCATTTCAAAGGGGTGTGGTGGTGCACAATCTCAGGCACATCACTAATATGGTGCATGTTACACCAATGTGTTTTTGATCAGGCAAAAGGAGGTCTGTCATCAGAAGTGCATTGTTTAATGCTATTTCAGTGGCGTGCTTTGAAATCGCACAGCTCTGGAGCTCCTGAGGAAATGGCAATGCTGGGATTTTCTATTATTTTAATTCTACACTCTGTTACGGACCCCTCCATGGGGAATTAGTCAGTGATGCAGTTCATGACCCCATCAGGGTACACCTCCACTCCTAGCCAAGGTGCTAGGGAGGAATTCCTCTTTGGTTCAGTGGTAGAGTGAGAAGTTTTGAGATTATGGTGTCATGGGTTTGAATCTCAGCCTGGGATGTAGGTGTTGGGCTGCCTGGCTCCCTTGGGTAAGGGTGTTAGTGAATTGGGCCACCTTGTCGTGTGGTTGAGGTGGACTTGGTGTTCCCAGGCTGGGAAAAAGGTGGTTCTGGCCTTGGCCCAGGGATTGGGTTGTAACAACTCTATGTACACTGTCATTTTTAATTGCGGACTTACCGTAGGAGTCTATAGATTAGGCATTAATGTAGGATTTTTTTATGGGAATGAATGAATGAACAGGGAGCATGTGTGCATTCTGGCATGGATGGTTGTATAGGGGGAGGTGGGTCAGTCTGAAGATTTTTGTTCCATCCACATTTTCATCACAGACTTATTAGGCATTAATGTGTTTATTTTTAGGGAGATAAATGAATGAACAAGTAGTGTGTGGTGTTTTACTTTTCACTGTAATTCCTCAGAGAGACAGGAGATGCATCCACATCTGCCCCGCCTGCACACCCCAGGGTTTCTAGCTGGGCCAAGGCTGTGCACACCACGCCTATGCTAGTGGTTTCCCCCAACAAGATCCCTGGCTGCCACCTGTCAGCCCCCGGCAGATGCTGCCAAGAGCAGACTTGCTTCATGGTGGTGGTTGGCGGCAGACGGGAAGCCGCGCCAGATCTCATCCTTCCCTCCTGCCCTGGAGGAACTAGGATAGAGAGCTGCAAACCTTGGTAGACCCCTGTACGAGATGGGGAAGACCCTCAGTCGGTGAAAGCAACAGGAAAGATAGCATTCCATTTCCCCATGGGCCGAGAGCAACTTCCGCGCCATCATTAATAAAAGTTTTTGAAAATTTGCACAGGCATCATCTTCTTTTTCTGAAGTTTCAAACCCATTCATGTCTGTGTGTTGGATCCGTGCACACTACATTAAACCATTCAGCTGATTTTTCAGCCCAGCATTCTTACCCGTTTGTTCTACAGTATCTTATCGGGTATCAGCTGTGACTGATATCTTTCTTATTACTAAGCAGCATTACTATTGCATGGATTTTTGCTCACATGCATGGGCTTTGGCCTGCGCAAAACTGTCAAGGCGTGGGTTGAACTCATGTCCTCACCTTGTGTTATAAATTATATTTCCTTGTCACAGGACATGAGTCAACTCACATCCTCAGTTTTAGTTCTCCTGTGGGAGTTTTCAGTATTTATCATTATTATTAATCATTATTACTATTAATATCATTATTAGTATTATGTCCTTGGTTATGTATCCAGTTCCTTGTCCTCAGCTTCGGGTTTCTCCTTGTTATTATTATTCCTGCCTTTGCCTTAGTCCATTATGATTTTCCTTAATATTATTTTCATCGTGGTCACGTCTTGTAATTATTTCCGTCATCATGTTGGTTTGGGCTCTTATTTTGACAGCGTCTTTTGTTTACTTCTGTTTTTCACTTAGCTTGTTTAATGCCTCGTTAAGTTCTTGATTATCCAAAGCTGTTTATTATTTTAATAATTATTCTTGTCCTGTTTAAAAGACGCTGCCCCATAGTTTGGGGCGACATCCTTCTGTTATGCTAGCGTGGACCACACGCTTCTGTCTGCCTGTCGTGATTGTGTCCTGCCTAGTCCTGTTAAGTCTTGTAAGTTTTGTTCCAGTTTCCAGTCATGGATTATTTTGTGTTTCTTTCATTAAATCCTGCAAAGTTAAGTCCAGCGTTTGGGTCTTGAATTCTGCCCCTGGAGGGGCTCATTACAACAAAAACCTGTCTTAAACAAGACGGTCATGATCAGAGTTCACTTTAGATAATGTGCCTCTGTGCATTAAAAGGATGGACAGGAGCACTTTGGATTGGATTATCCAAAACACACTTCTGAATAATTAGACCAGCCTCTTCTTTGCACATGCGCCAGGAAGAAAATTCATTTATGCGCTGTTGTGATAAGGAAACAAACTAGGAAACGCCCATAAATGTGCTCTGCATCAGTAAGAACTGACGACTGACTGTGTCCTTGTAATACAGTCCAATATATTTTTAAAAAAATTGCTGAAAAAAAAAACAACTTAAAACATTTTTGCAGGACCAAAATAATCATAATACTTACATCTGAGCAGTTCCATGACAAGACAAAGGAGACTATTGTGGCCAGTAACATAGCTATATGACGCACTAGACAGGATATGGCTAGCATTTTCATGCCAAACTGAAGCACCATGGTTGACAGCACCTGCAGCATTGTGATAACAGAATACACAAATAATTGTTCATTGTACTTAATGTAACTACAAAATCAAGCTATTTATATGAAACGTGACTAGCCTTGCAGCTAGCCATGTCCTATCTAGTGTTTATATACAGTACATCTATGGCTGGTAAGGATTTATTGCCTGTCACAGGCAATAAATAACAAAACTGAGATGATCTCATATGTCTACCAACCAGTTGGTGCAAGAGTAAGTGTGACACCTACTGGCCAGGAGGTCAGAATGTTTTTTTCTATGTCACCTTTAACAGTGAAGCCATTTGTGCAATTAGCACAGACGGCAGTTGTCAGCAAACTTATACTTTGGGGGTGTTGTATAACTGCATACTGGTAGCTGCATTTGATGTTGAACCTGGAGAAGTCGCTCCCATCATGATAGGAGAATTCAGTGCTAGATTGCTCTCCAGGTGATCATAAAAATAACATTTATCCTTCTCATCTGCTGTGGCAATCATCAGGTGGCGTTGTTCTTGTGAGCTTTCAGATAGTCTCTCTCATGTCCCCTCCAAAAATATGTGGTATAAGTTATGTCATTTTATGAATTTTTTCTAGTTGACTTTTGAATCAACATCAGGCCATACATTACAATAAAAAATTTTAGGTAACACTTTATAACAGCCCATGTAGTACCTAGAAACAACCCATGTGGTACCAGGAAACAATTCGTGCAGTACCTAGAAACACACAGGTGCTTATAGGTGTTTAGCACGAGTTGTTTCCCAGAAACAAACCATTACTTATGTTTGCTTAGGGTTGTGTTACAGGTGTTCAGTTCTACTCTTTCTCTGGCCAATTAGCCTACTGCTGTGACTATTTTTTTCTTTCTGATTCTAATAATCTACAATTTCACATCTTTTGTCTGAAAATCTTAACCTTTCTGAAAATTGCTTTCACTCTAGAAACAAACCAGACAAAGGATCACTTTGATCTGAGACCACCTCTTTGCTGGACCCAGTTTTGTCTGTTTGTCTGGAATGTGGACCAATGGTGGTTTTACATCTGTAATTTCGGCCTAGATCTCACTGAAAAGTCTGAAAGTCTGGACTAAAGGGCTAAAGAAGCCACAATGGAGATTAATTTAAGTCAATCTAATATACATGTGTGACAAATGTACTTTAGCAAAACATCACACTAAATTACGGTGTCATCAGAAAATTCAATCTGTGCTTTCTTTCTTTCTTTCTTTCTTTCTTTCTTTAGCATTGCTTTGTAAATATTCTTGACTGCTTTCTCGCACCATATAAGAAAAACGCATCCTAATGTTAGGGAATTGTGAATTTATGCTATGAACAGTTCCAGGAAGGAAACTTTGTGAAGAAGAGAGGGTAATAGCGTTTGAAGATGGTATTTGTACATTCAAGGTGTCTTTGAAGAAATAAGTGTTCAGCCATGTTGTAGCAGGCTCTTGACCCCAGGGGAGCAATGAAGTAGTTCTCTCCCTATTTTCATAATGATAATTACTTTTCCAGCATGGTTGCATTTCACAACGGGAAAGTCCATCTAACCGCAGAGACACTTAATTTGCACTGTGAGATGCTCCTTATGATTATACCCTCATGTAAAATACAAATGCTGTACCTGTATCTTATTTCAGTCTCATGTGAGACTCAAGTGTTTTGCTCATAAGCTTTTTTCTCATGTTTTTGATTTTCTTTCTGCGTTCTGTAGAGCCTCAGTTTACCTTACCCCTGATCTGTGGTGTTCCATAAGGATCAGTCCTGGGCCCTGGATTGTTTTTAATCTTTTAGCTATGCAAATCTCTCCAAAAAAGATATTCTGTAGGCAGCATTGACTTATATCATGTAGTTTTACTTTAGATATTTTTCAGACAGCTATGCTGACCAGATGGACAGAGACCCAGTAAAAGATGTTTTTTGTCTAGAGACTTTTACTACTGGTGCGGTAATAGTTTTATATTATTTTGTAAATTTTCTCACTAATAATTTCATCCAACTCTCAATGAAATGTTCTATTAATTTGTGATGCTGTGTTTCTGATTTTCATGAATTGGAAGCCATAATCATTAAAATTAAAACAAAAAAGGTTGAAATATTTCATTTTAAAAGGAAATCAACTAAATTCATGAAAATTTAACTTTGACATTTTTAGCTGCACTATTGTATCAGCCTCTTCCCTCTTAATCACTTTTTAAATGATATGCAAAGCTTAATCAATAGGCTGTCTTAATGGGAAAATAAAGCTATTGAATGACACAATATTTTTTAATTACAATCCAACATGTATAGTAAATCTTCTACTTGCACTAATCCCACGTGTTGTTATTGGATTTACCCAAGCCTGGGTAAATCCCCATTTTACCCGAGCATGGGATCCGCACAAGGGGTACACTGGCTTGTGCTCCCCCATGGTTGGGTGGAAAACTTTCCTTCCATCATTCTATTATGCAGAGCACAAGCTAGAAAGAACCATTTTGATATGGTCTTTGGTAAGACCCAGCTGTGGCTTAAACCCTCTACCTCCCAGCTGTGGGGTGGGTGCTCTACCACTAGGTCACTGGTATAGAATGTACAGTAAATGAAGAATACATTCCAAAACTAGCAAAAAATGCTTCAAAACATTTCTTTATTTCTTAGGAGAAAGTGAATTAAGAAAGTCAGACTTGAGTAATAAAGATAATTAAATAATGTTGAACAATGGTGAGGCATCACATCTTACTGAATCTGTATATCTACAAGAGGTTATTGTTAATATGTGAAGACAACAAACAAAAACAATCATTATTTTTCCATTTCATGCAGATGAACATGTAATAGTGATGTTGTTAATATTGTTTCTATCAAAATGTGTTATCTCATATTCTTTATTTTAACTTGGGTTAGCACATCCAAACATGAGAAATTTTGTCATTTTTTTTCCTTCCTCTGCAGATGTCTGAATGATGTGGCGGACCGAACACCTCACACCTTTGCTGGCATCTACAAGACAAATGAAACAAATTTTAAAGTTGTGCAGTATTAATACTTACTGTATTAACTCATCAGCCACTATAAATTGCTTTCCAAAGTTAGTAGCCACTGGCCATTTGTACTACAAGTTTGTAGTTGGGAAGTTACATTTTGTTTCAGTAAAGTAGATTATGGTATTTTAATTTCATTGGCCTGTAAAAATGTTTTGTAAAAATAGTGTGTTCAGGTACTCATGGGTGTTGTAGCTTTGCAGTGTGTCTATAACAGGGGTCTGTAACCCAGGGCTAGCAGTTCTTCTGCCAACAGGTAGTGGTGCCCTAAAAAAAACTGTGTTTTCGTAGGAAAAAAGTCTCAGATTTACAAGAAAAACTGCAAATTTTAAACCTTTACAGATTTATGAGGAAAAAAAATAGCAAATTTGTAAAAAGCAGTACATTTATGAGAAAAAAGTTTCAAATATTTGAGAAGTCTCAAATTTCTGGGAAAATCATTGCAAATTTATTAGAAATACACCTGGACAAAGCAGATTGGTTTAATGTTTGGTCACCTGGCTGGTCTGTATGGGCTGGTCCTGTGGGAGCAGTTTGGTTGGGTCCTGGGATGGAAGAGCATTGGCATCAAATGCAGGGATCTGGAAAGAAAAAACAGACTTTATGAGCAAAAGTGGCACATTCAAAATCAGCACAAGAAATGTATGCAAAGCACCAGGACTTCTCTTTTGTCTTCTTCTTACATTCACATTTTGCTGAGGAACATTTACAGGAGGATATTCAAATGGGAGAATCTGTAGAGAGGGGGAAATGATTGGTGAAAGGTGCTGATTTAACAAAAAAGTCAAGATGTTTGAGGGAGGTTTAAAATAAATCATGGCTCACATCTGGCACATGTGGGCGGTTTGTCATAGGAGGAATGTTTGGAATTATCTGAAAGGAAAAGCATGTTCAGTCATATACAGTAGATGTGTCGCTATTTTACGACTTGTTTTCCAAATTAAAAATACATATATCAATTTACCGTTTGTCGAGCAAAGTCATAGGGGTAGAACTGCAAATGTTTTAAAAAAAATCACAAAAGCAGAAAAATATCAGTAAATCACTGTCTAGTCAAGCATCAAACAGGAATATTTCTGGCGCCAACAGTGTCTAAAGAGAGAAAATGAAAAAATATCTTACAACTTCCACACTCTGCCTGCCTGGTGGTTGAGGAATGGAGTACTTGATGAACCCAAAAGATGCTGGGAAGGGCTGCATAAAGGCAGGGAGAAAGTGGAAATTTTCGTTATTATTCCCTCTGCCAAGGAGATCATGTTTTCAGGGCCGTTTGTCCGTTTGTTTGTTAGCAGGATTACACAAAAACTACTGTACAGATTTTGATGAAATTTTCAGTGGTAGTCGTTGGGGTAAGGATGAACCCATTAAATTTTGGTGATGATCTGAGAGTGCATACCTCCACCAAGGACCTTGTTTTTACTTGTGCAGCAGGATTACACAAAAACTACTGATTGGATTTGGATGAAATTTTCACCAGTAGTGGTCCTGGGGCTAGAGAGGAACCCATTACATTTTGGTGGTGATCTGAGAATGCATACCTCCACCAAGGCGCTTATCTTCTCACGATATGTTAGCAAGAATCCTCCAGAACTACTGGATAGACTTTGACGCAATTTTCACCAGAACTGGCTCAAACCCATTACATTTTGGAGGTGATCCATGAGGGACGGGAGGAGCCTTGGCAGAGGTATGTGCTCTCTGAGTGCTTTTCGAGTTATTATTTTAATTAAGCTTCTTTGCAGACAAGACAAGATATGTGCATGTGTACCTGTGCAGGGTTTGATCCACCTGTACCACCAATAATTCTGTGTGGATAAATCTGAAAAGAAGAAAAAAAAATCAGTGTTGTGTCAGCATGTAACCATTGTAAGAGACGCACATCATAAAACCTCAATCACTGATTTTAACAACAACACTGGAAAAAGAGAGACCACTGCAAAATCTTTCCTAAATTAGCATCTCTACACGTATGGCAGCCATTTAATTTGAGTAGCAGGTGAATTCCAACACAAGGACAGCTCAGTCTACTTAAGGAGGTACTGATTAGGTGATCTTCATGCGGCTTTCATGGTAAAACGCATGAAAGCTGTGAATAAAAATCAGTTATTCCACAAATACAGATTTCTGAGTTCTTCCTAAGTTAAAACATAAGTATCATAGTGTTAAAGAATGAACATGAACTTGTTTTCTTTGCTTTATTTGATCTAAAAGCAACATATTTTTTTGTTTTTTGGGAGGCAGTTTGTCAGTTTCTATAAATAAATGCTCTAAATGATGATATTTTGACTCTGAATTTGGTTGTTGTCACTAGGTTACAGAATAAAACAAAATTGTTAATTTTACTCAAACACATAAATAGTAAAACCAGATGAAGTGATAATTTTTCAGCAGTGTCTTTATCTTTTCCTTTTTTCCAGAGTTGTATGGTGAAAGTACTGTATATGAATAAAAGATGGAATACCAGTTCCACGCTGTAAGCGCCAGGCACTCCAGGTTGTGGGAAACCAGCTGTAAATGGGTTTGTCACCTGAATCAAAGTTAAAAAAAAAAAATATAAAAGATCAGTATACAATATTCAGGTCTACACAATGTCTCACTGCAGCTGTTTTTGCACATTAAAACAAAGGTGGAGGAGCACACATCACCACCTGTGAGGGTAGGGCCGGTTGTCTGGAGCCTGTATAATGAGGCAAGTACTGAAACTAAAGAAACAAATGATATCAGTGACATCAAATTTAAAAAACTGATAAATGAAGGTTCCTAACCAATATCAGAAGTATTATATTATTATTCCACACTCACTGGTGCAGCACAAGCTGTGCCAGCCAGACAGAGGCAGAGGATGACCAGTTTCATTTTTGTCCTACAGGCAAAGAAGTTCAGAGAATCATAGCAGTCAAATTAATTACTTGATCCCTAATAACTTTTAAAGGTTATATATTTAAAATCATTGTAACTCACCTTCAGCAATAGAAAACACACACACAAAAAAAGATGTCCGCCCTCTGGGAAGATGATGCCAGCTGATGGTATTGTAACTTTTATGCAGTTCCATTGACTTTTATAAGAGGTCCTCTCATTTCAGAGCCAATCACAGTCGAAGGGAGTAATGTTAGCCAATAATTAGGTTCAACACAGGTGTCTAGTCTTCAGCTTTACTAAATGACCAGTGGTCAAATCCACTTTCTGAGTAATTGCAGTCTGTGTGATTACACTGTCTACTGCTGAGCACCTCTTAGCTCTGCTCTTCATTTTGCCATCAGCACCATTTTTTTCCCATGAGATGTGCAGTAAATAAATCTGCAGAAAGGCAGAAATACCTGAACTTATATCTGCATACTTTACACAAATATAATGTCAAAATAGATTATAGTGTCATATCTTAACATTTTATCTATCAGGAAAACACCGTTAACAAATGGTTAAAGTCAACCCAGGTACCAAAAGTCTCCCGAAAGTGATTCACAAATATTATTTTCTCCCTGTATGTTGATTAATTATATATGACAAGAATGAGTAGTAAATTTCCTTTAAAAAAGATGGATGTGAACATTTATCAATCAACTATTTATTATCTATTGAATCTATTTATAAAGAACCAGAGAAGACACTCTGAAATAGGTCTTTTATTAAAGTGGCAGAAATATCTCAGCTGAATAAAGAAACATGTTGCATTCCATGAGTTTTTTCCCCTAATTGCAAATGATGTACTGTTGCACATTTTCACTGCACTGAAATAAAAGAACAATTCTCTTAAAAACAAAGAAAAAGAAAGAAAAAAGAATAGCACCAAAGGAAAGAGCACTGCTTGGAGGTCAGTCTGTTGCTCTTACACCACGGGTCACCTGCAAATACAGCAGGAAAAGAAAAATCCATCACAGATATTCAGTCAACTAAGAATTAAATATTTGATTCTTGTATTTAATAATAATGAATAGTTTCCAAATATAAATTACCCTCTCTGTGTTTTGCAAACTTTTTTTTTTTTGGTCTGTACCTGTGCCCAGATCCTACAGACACTGGTTTTCTGGTCATCCTCCTCCTCCTCATCATCATCACTATGGCGTTTGGCAGCCTGAAATCATAGATACCTAAGGATGAGCCAATCAGGCACGAGAACATTCTCCCACATGCCTGCTGTCAGTCAGTTGTTTGCTTTGCTCAGCAGAAATAGCTGGATGGCTGTTTCTATGACACAATGCTCATTTATGTGAATGAACCTGTTGCCTTCATCCCTACTTTACATTCATTTCGGTTTTGGATGACTTGCATATGCAGTAACTTGATACTATAACACTAAACCATATAATCAATCTGTTATCTAACTGTCCAAGCAAAACCAATAATCATTGTTACAGGGGCAACAACAGCAATCACAGGTTAAAAAGAGCTACAGGAGCTGCTGCCTGGTCAAAGCCAAATGGGTAAAACTGGGACTTAAAAGAAAAGAAATCATTTTAAAAATGCACACAACATTTACCAGAGAGAGAGAGAGAGAGAGAGAGAGAGAGAGAGACAACTGCAGGTACATACAACTTTCCTGTCTCTGCCATTTGGTTGAGGGATTTCAAGCTTGATGAAGCCATGGACCTGAAAATGAGTGCAGTCATTTAACATACTTTATACTTTTCTTCTCTGTTAAGTTCTTTGAAACTTTGCAAACCGCAAATTCAACAGATGTGAAAATATGTCACTCACAGGCCCTCCAGCAGGTTGTTTCTGAGCATTCACTGGAAGCAGCTAGAAAAAAAATCAATCAGAATTATCATAAAGATTGTATATGACCACAGTAATGTGCTTCTGAATTATGCACAGTGGTCTGGTAGAATATTGTAACACTCTTACAACTTACGTGTTTCAGTGGGGCTCCAGGAGGGATTACTTCGGCTGCCTGTAAAATTAAATATAATATTTTCACTTTTAAATGAGAAAACCAGCAAAATAAAAGAGCAAAACAACCTCTCAGCAGATTTGCTGGTGAATAGATAAAAGCTGACCCCTGGGCAGAGCGCAGAGTTGATTCCATGATGTTTGAAAATCTCTCTTTTTACTGTGGTTTAACTGATCTGGGCTTCTTCTTTCGTTACCTGAGCTGGAGCATGATGGATGTCAAACTCCATGTACATCTCATGTTGTAAAGAAGAAGAATTGAAAATCAGAGTCAAACAGCTGCAGGTGAGTATGACATTAATCACGAGAGCACATCTAAAAAAAATTATTTATATGCTGGCCAGTGACTCCTAGTAATCTACAATGTCTCTCAAAACCTTTTCTGCAGGAAATAATAATCTGAGTTCCACAGTTTGAGTTTAAATTATTTCTTGCATTGAAATAGTAACACATTGTGCAAAATGTATTATTTTGCACAATGTGTTACTACTTTAATGGTTTCTGTCCTATATTATAGGACATATAGGTTTGGACATGTAGATTTGGATTTTTTTTACTCTTAATAATAAGCACCTTCATTTAAAAAACTGCATTTTGTGTTTACTTGTTATATTTGTCTAATACATAGAATATTTGATAAAAGTTAGAGCACCACTTACTGCTCAAAGGAAGTTCTTGCCAAATGGTTTACTTTATTATTCACCCAGCCATTGCAGGGATGATGGGAAATTTTCCAAGCCAGCAAGGTATGACGGGCGCCGGGTTTTGCGGGTGCGCGCGGGGGGGGGCGAAGGCCTGCTGACAGCTGCTTGCAGCTTTAATTTTTTTTTTTTTTTATTAGGGCCTGAGCCACTGACAACGTCAGTCGGCGAAAGCCCTATTGTAATTGCTCCGCTTGTTATTATTTTTCCACCTAAATGATAGCATTTTTCATCCTGTGAACATTAACCAAAACGCGATTTTTTGGGGCAAACCCCTCAGACCCAGCGAAAAATTTGATAAACTGGAAAACATACACTACCTTTCAAAAGTTTGGGGTCACTTAGAAATTTCCTTATTTTTGAAAGAAAAGCACTGTTTTTTTCAATGAAGATAACTTTAAACTAATCAGAAATACACAATAATATCTAATATACATTGCTAATGTGGTAAATGACTATTCTAGCTGCAAATGTCTGGTTTTTGGTGCAATATCTACATAGGTGTATAGAGGCCCATTTCCAGCAACTATCACTCCAGTGTTCTAATGGTACAATGTGTTTGCTCATTGCGTCAGAAGGCTAATGGATGATTAGAAAACCCTTGTGCAATCATGTTAGCACAGCTGAAAACAGTTTAGCTGGTTAAAGAAGCTATAAAACTGACCTTCCTTTGAGCAGGTTGAGTATCTGGAAAAAATTATTATTTCAAATACAAATCATTATTTCTAACCTTGTCAATGTCTTGACTATATTTTCTATTCATTTTACAACTCATGGTGTAAATAAGTGTGACTTTTCATGGAAAACACAAAATAATTGTCTGGGTGACCCCAAACTTTTGAACAGTAGTGTATGTGCCCCCCGACCCCTGATTTTTACAGTTGCCATGGAAACCCACTCCTTGCCTTTCAATAATGGACATTTGTAAACTGGACAAACTTTGTACGATTTTCACCAAATTTTCTAAGATCGATATTAGTCCCGCACCGAACATGTCTATATAAAAATAATAAACAAAAGTTATAGCGCCCCCTATTGATTAAAGGCAGAATTACTGAAAATTGTTTTCTTTCTTTTTCTCTCACCAGCAGAAAAAAGTAATATGAAGGAATGATTAGGGCTCATTGACAGTACATGTACATAGTACAGAACTGTTTCCATGGTGACCAGCATGCTTCATTGACTTCCTCGCAATGCAAAACATGACAGTTACAGCTCAGACAATCCTTGTCTGATTTGGACAAAACTTTGCACAAATCATACTGATCCCACTCTGAACACATCTCTATATCAATATTCAAAAAACTGTCAACACCACCACCTACTGCTGACATGAAGTACTGCACAAAACTGTATCAAATTTTGCACAAAGACCAGTAGTCACAATGACATGACGTTTTCAGTGGTTTCTCAGAGTGCATTGGACTACCCTCAGTGGAAGTCACTTTTGTCCTGCGATAAGCACAGTTGTCATGGTAGCCCATTCCTTGACATTCAAGACGTTTTATACTTTGGAGGGTTGGGGAAGTCCAAGGGTCACCAAATGTGAAACATAAGTCAAGGTGACTCTCTTCTGTAGTTCTGTATCAGTCTGCAACATGTACTTAAAATATTAAGTGTTACAATGGCCACACGTCCAAGTTAACCTTATCGCAATATGTTGGACAGTTGTAAATTGGACAAACTGTGTCAGATTTTCACCGTAATTGTCATGATGGACATTAGTCCAACTCTGCACGCATCTACATAAGAATATTTGACAAAAGTTATAGCGCCACTTAGTGCTCAAAGGAAGTTCTTGCTAAATGGTTTACTTTATTATTCATGCAGTCATTGCAGGGATGACGGGAAATTTTCCGAGCCAGCAAGGTACGATGGGCGCCGGGGGGGGGGGGGGGTGCTATATCTGGCAGTCATGCTTGAGGTGGCCTTCAAAGACACTTCAAAAGGAGTATACATTCAAATAAGGAAAGAAGCAGACTTGTTCAATGTGGCACAGTTTAAAGCCAAGAGTAAGACATCGATAAAGGTAGTAAGAGAAATGCTCTTTGCCGACGACAGTGCTCTAATTGCACACAGTGTGGAAGATATGCAATCTTTAGTGGAGAAATTTGCAAGAGGAGCTAGCCAATTCAGCCTCCAAATCAACATCAAGAAGACAGAGTGCCTTTATCAACCACCAAAGTCCCAGTTATCAACATCACTGCCAGAAGAGATCAGCATTGGTACAGAGCCACTAGTCAAGTGCAAGACTTTCAAGTATCTAGGGAGTACTGTTTCAGAGAATGCTAGGTTGGAGGATGAACTATCTCTCAGAATGGGAAGAGCAAGTGTTGTGTTTGGAAACTTGAGGGAGAGACTGTGGAACAATCAACAAGTGTACAGAGTGACAGTACTGGCTACTCTATTGTACGGTGCTGAAACTTGGACTGTCTACAGAGTGCAGGTAAAGAAACTCCGCGCGTACATGATGAGACCCCTTCGAGCCATAATGAACATCTCATGAAAAGACAAGATAACCAACACAGAAGTGTTGAAATGAGCTGGTCTACCATTCAAAGTAGGACATGCTAATACAGATGAACCTGAGATGTCTCGGACATGTTGAGAGGATGGACCACCAGCGTCTTCCTCGGCAGGTTACTCTACTCACAGTTATGTGAGGGCAAACACAATCAGGGTAGACCAAGGCTCAGATTTAAAGACACTGTAAAAAGAAACTTGAAGAAGCTGGATATAGACAGGAGTTCCTGGCAGCGGAAGGCTAAGGACAGAGATGCATGGAGGAATCTGATCATACCTAGATGAAACAATCATTGTCGCCCACGACAGACTGCTATGATGATGATGATGATCATGATTATAGGACATATATGTTGTAGATTTTTTTTTTCTTACAGTGGCACATACAGCAATCCCAAGGGTGCAGGCAGCCAGCAGGATGGATTTCATATTAATTTGCCTATCAAAGAAAGATTTGAGGTGTCACTTTAAAAAAAAATCACTGAAACATTTAAAAATATGTCATATTAACATAAAACTGTCTTTAATATTAGCTGTCTACATTACTTGCATTGCCTCTGGCAGGACGAAGGACTGCTGAAAGGGGTTGTGATCAGAGGAGAGAGAGATCTACTCTTATTTGCTGACATTCCAATGGATGAGGAGACTTTTGACAGGTATTGGCAACGAGCCAAAGCCTTTTCATTTCATGATTGGAAAACTGGCAGTTGTGTCTCTGGGAGAAATGTCATGATTTACTTCTGGCTAGAAAATTCCCATCCAGTGCAGCTGATTTCTCAATGATGTTTTATATTGCATTTCCAGTTACAACAGATCCTCCTAAAAACGGGGGTCAGTGGGGTTGTTTGTCAGTCGGAGTTTTCTCGGAAAATGAATGTTTGTTTGGTCACAATGCCAACTGTGACCAAGGCAGTGGGCAGCAAAGCTTGACTGGTGACATCCACACAGGGGTTTGAACTCTCAACCTCACAGGCCAGCATTCCACTTATGTCGCCAAGAGGGTCGAGCCACTTGACAAGCCAAGTAGGAGTGCTTTTTTTATTCACTCAGTTTGAGCAATTTAGAATCACCATGCAGCACGCACATCTTTGGATTGTGGGAGGAAACAGGAGTACCCAGAGTAAACCCACAGCACAGGGAGAACACACAAACTCCACACAGAAATGCTCCTATCTATGCCAGCCTGGGGATTCAAGCCAAGAACCTTGTAGCTAGGAAGGTGTCTCAGCATGGTGACGAGACAGCCCTCTCACATTATGGTGTCACTGGGCAGAACCACAGCTAGCAGGTGTTATTTGAGGCATTAAGTGGGATTTTGATTGGAGTTACCTCAGGCTCATGGTGAGAACAACTCCGACTTTATGAAAAGCAGTGTGACCAGCTATGAAACTGTGATGGGAGCTGAACTCATGACCACCCACATAAACACTCTTCCATGTCACCGTTAACCCACTTTGTAAGTCCTGTAGGAAATAAGTGTAAATTACTGTTTACTAGCTCAGTGTTTTTCAACCTTTTTTGAGCCACGGAGCCCTATTTACAATGAAAAAAATCCTGCAAGATTCCACTAATCTAAAATGTTATAAACTGATACACTGTAGCCTATTAAGGTACGGGGGGGGGGTGGGGGGGCTGAAAAGTTCATAGTGGTCAAATTTGACCAAGTGTGGTTTATTTTTCAACCGCAGCGATCCAAGTGCTGCAACACCGATGGAAGAAGTGTATGGACCGAAGGGGAGAGTACATTGAAAAAAAAAAAAAAATTCTTTTTTAGGCAGTGGTGAAAATTAGCAATCAGTACATTTGATGTACATTTGAAATAAAGAAAGTGAAGATCAGTAATGAGTGAAATAATAACAAAAAATACAGTAAATAATGACACAGCTCAAGTTCATCCTGTCATTTCCTTTTTATTTCCTTGGTTTAATTCAGAAATGGCAAAAAGAAACTGAATGTTTATGGTTAATATCATCAAAAAGCTCATGTGGCAAATTGTTAATCTATGTTTTCCGCCATCTGTTTTTCTCTTAGTATCATCTTACAGTATATCCTAGTAAAATCATTTCTGGGTCTATTGCGTCAGACATGGTTTCCCTGCTTTGGTTGGAGTTTGGGTTGGACGGGTGCTGCCTCCGTGGCTGTCTCCGGCACTCCACCATGTAAACCTGCAGGAGCACCATGCTGTGATCCAGAACAACCCTTCCCCTGTTGCATTCCAGCTGCTGAGGTCTCCACAGTTTGCGCTGCTCCCTGCTGCTCCGGGTTCGTGAGTCCTGCGGCCTGGCCCTGAGACTGAACCCCTCCTGCAGGCTGGTTAGCAAGAACACTGGGCATGTACACACCCAGTTGCCCCAGTTTAGCTGCCACCTGAAATGGAGAGAGTTAAAAAAAATTCTAAGTGATGAGTGAGGGAGGAGAATGAAGTGGGATCACTGAGTTCACTGAGCAGGGTGTTGGAACACGCAGAAATGCAGATAAAAATGTTGGCTGCTGTACCTCAAGTTCCTCCGAGCTAAGACCGCCAAGTTGTGAGCCCTAAAGGAAAAGTGACAGCACATGTCAAATAAAGAACTGTGAAATTACAATTAACATGAATACTGAAGTTTTTAAAGAGCACTGTGTAGTCACCATGGGCTGCTGTAGCATGTATACAATCGAAGGATTCTGTAAATAAAAATTTAGTTAGGCTATGCTTTCCGTTATGTTTTTTCTACATTCTGCAGCATTACTGTAGAGCAATATTATGTAGCATGTAGAGGCACCTGCTGCTGCTGCTGCTGCTGCACTGGCTGAGCTGCATCAGGCGAAGGGGCAGCTGCTCCTGCAACAGTTTGTGCAGGTAACACTGGGCTGTTGGGGAGCTGATTTGCAGGAGTTTGTGGGAGCGGTTGGTCAACAACCACCGGGAATCCATATGGGCTAAACTGGAGGAGAGACATAATTTAACGATGACTGAGAACGCCATGAACTAATATGTTGAATTGTCACTAATAAAAAAAAGTGACATAAAATCAAAATCAAGTAAGAATATAACTTACATCACAAGATCAAAAACACAAACCTACTAATTAATCAACTTTTCCTTGTATAGCATCTTTTGCACAAGTTAATGCAATTCAAAGTGCTTCACAGATGACAGAGTGACAGAAAGGCCAAGTAGGTGAAGGAAATGGAGTAAAATAACAATACATTCAGTATCAAAGTATAGTAAAATAAGAAATGAAAATGACATTTGGAAAATAAAGGAAAAATAAAAACACAGCTTGTTTAAAAAACAAGATAAACCCGATGAAAATGAATTAAAAACAACATAATACTGATAATAATAATAATAATAATAATAATAATAATAAAATCACTGATAAAACTGACAAAGATAAACTAAAAATGAATGAGAGTGGTAAAAAAAATAATAAAATAATAAAATTAAATTTATGTTATTCTGAATCAAAAGCAAGTCTAAACGGTGGGTTTTGAGATGTTTAAAAATATCAACACTTTAAGGTGAGTGCAGATCCTCCGGCACTAAGGCAAAATACCTGCGTCTGTATTTCCACAACACCATCTGTTCTGAAAGACTAGTATGTTTCAAGCTTCCCATAAAGCATAATCTGAGATATATGGAGAGTACAGGATACAACAGTGCACGTTTTACAGTTTGTGTGATCTGTCCTCAGGGCACACAGACATTGTGTCTCTTCCCTTACCTGCTGATTTGTGTAGGGTGTTGTGAACAAAGGGAAATATCCATAAGGTGGCAAAATCTAAAATAAACAGCAAGAAAACGCATGTAAAATTGGCTGCAGTTGGAGAATTTATGGTGCTTATGTTATTATTGCTGTAATATGAATACAGAAAATAGCAGAAAGGACAGTTCACGCCACTCCGTGTGCTGCTATGTCCATCCTACCAGAGGCTGCTGTGGCAGTGCCAGCTGGTTGGCAGGCTGAGCTCCATGGAAGCTGGGCAGCATGGGGACAATCAGTGGCGCTCCTCCCTGTGGAAACCATGTGTACTGCTGCAGTGAAGGAATGAGCTGGAGGCCACCCTGAGGGTTCGGCAGCTGGGCGACTCCAGCATGTGGCTGCACACTGGGAGAGAGGGGAGCCGGCGTCTGAGCGTCGGGGTTTTGGTTTGCGGCCACAAGAGGCTGAGCTCTCTGAGTGGCAGTGTCAACTGCTTGCGACAACTGGGAGGGACCGATGTTTGAACTGACCTGGAACACAGAAGAAGGTGACAAAAGGCATTTTGGATTGCACAGAAGGTGTGGTAGAATCCTAAATGAAATGGATAGAGGGCTCACAAAACAACAAAGGAAATCAAAGTGTTTGAATAAACAATCGATATCAGTTTACTCACAGGTACGGCAGACACCATTATGGTGAAACATGACAGCAGGATTATGAGAATCATTTCCAAAGTAACTAACAGAATCAATATCTCTCTGAATTGGTTCCCACAGGATCAATGAGAGCGTCCAGCGAATGTCCCCGTGGAGCACAAAGTCGTTTAAACTCCTTGGAAGAGAGCATTGACTTATGCGTTGGGCCCAAAGTCAAACAGCCAATCACATGGCAGAGCGAAACAGACAAATTCAACCTAATCTTCTGCTGAATGAAGCAGTGATGTGGAAACCAAACAAAAATCTACTGAATATGCTAAACTGCATGTTTTCCTCCAGTTATGATGCTGTAATGTCTCTTGAAATGAACAAACAAACATATAAGAACCGAGGCCTTGTGGTTTTCCTCTAACCAAGAGCACCCGTGGGTGCGGCTGATGTGTCAGTGTCTCACTGATGTAATTACAGTGTCCACAAGCCAAACATGTGTGATTTGCAAAAAGCTATGTCAAAAAAGCAGCCACATTATTTCTATATAGGTGGTGAAAACAATTACAGGCAATTAGTTTAATGAAAGGATCAATGAACTCAACAAAACTCTTCCTTGTTATGTGACGTTTTCATGCTGAGCAAAGACTTTTCTAATTTTGCCTCAAGTCTTCAGCAAATAGTCAGAAACTGCATGTATGCACATGTACACTGAGGCAGACAGAGGCTAACGAATTACAGATAAATAAATATAGCATGCAGTCTGCTTTAAATATCTTAATTATACCTTTAACCAATGACAGCAGCTGAATGTGTAGATTAAATTATCTTTATGCATCATTCCCAAGCTTTTTTTATTTCCTTACTGATAGTCAAATATTAAAATTCACCTGTTTGAGTAGGCAGACTCATCATTTTTAACTCTCAAGTTATTTTGTGTCTTTGGTCAAAACAAGAAGTGCAAATCTGAAGGCTCACATTAAGAAAGCCTTTGATTCAGGCAGATGACCTTTGACATTTCTTGGCGGTGTAGCCTATAGCGAAATATGGGTGACAGATAACCAAAGTTTGATGCTCCAGCGCAGTTTTACTAAAACTGGGTTAATTTGGGGTGCAAGCAGAGTCTGTAAATGAAAGGAATACGGCATACATGTGTAGCCATTTTTCTTTTTTTACTATATCTCAACACAACAAATGTCATCATATCATATTGTTAAATAAAAATTTATTCTCCAAACCCATCCATTCCTAAAGCAATAAATACAGATTATGTATACGACCTCATTCAGTGCACATTACTGTACATTAATGTAATTAACAAAGGCCTGCTTAAACAGAAAAAAGCAAATACATTCATCATGACTGAGCAAAACACGGTGCTCAAGTGCAAAGGAATCACATTAAAATTGCAGTGGTTAATAAGTATTGAGAATTTTCTCTGCTCAGTAAAGAGCACAGGACAGTGAATGAAAATAGGTGGGTGGATATTTAAAAAGCTGAAGCACAGAGTCTTGTATTACAGTCTCAACCCTCATTCCTTTCTTAAGCTGCGTTGATCCAGAGACGGTGATGTGTGGGTCCAGAGTGGATATTACACTGACGTGTTGTCCCCACCCTCCCATTGGTGTCTGCAAGCCCAACATCTAACAAAACTCATCATTACGTCCTAGATAAGGGCCTGTCCCACATTTAAAGGGTCCACAGTGTGTTACTACTGACAGAGGTGGCTAGTATTGAGATGCATTTATTCAAGTGCATGTAGGCTACTGCGGTAAAGAAAATTCTCTTTTACTGACTAGTGTAGTCTTATGTGAGTATAGCCATGCTTTGCCTGAGTTCATTTGGTGGTACTCTTTGGGCTACTGGTAAGAAATGTGCATGTTTATATACAATAATAAGTTGCTCGACAGGAAAAGACTGTATCTTTAGTAACTTACAATCTTATTCATTGACATCAGTCTTGAAATCATTGTTCTATTCTGGCTCAGTTGCAAAGCAAAAAGGAAAACAGCAATTTTATTAGTGAAAGTTGCAAATTTGTGTGATAAAGGTCACAGTTGTGTCATGAAACAGTGTCAAATTAATAAGAAAAAATGTGACTTCTTTTATGATAAAGTTCCAGTTTCATGACTTTTTTTAAAAAAAAATCACAATCTCATGGGAAAATGGCAAAAAAGTTGACAAAAATATCTGAACTTTATGAGAAAAAGCTGAAAAAATATATCAGATTAAAGTCTCAAGTGCACAAGAAAAAAAAATGCAACATTATGAGGAAAATAAATGCAAATTTTTGAGTTTTTTGTTGTGTTTTTTGCAAAGTGATGAGGAAATTGTTATAAATTTATGGGAAAAAAATTTCAAATTGCTGAGAGTAAAGTCGTTACTCACTACTCAAGTATTTTATTTCATTTATTGGTTACTCTGTTTACTTATACTTGAATAAATGAAATCATACTATAAAGTTACTTTTACTTGAGTAGAATTTCTGGCTCTGCCCACCTCTGATGCTGCATTACATCGACCATGGCTTCAGTCCACACTGCTGATCAGAATCACTGTCATCACCAAAACATTTACAACGAGACAAGATAATGAATTAATACTAAAAGAGGAAAATATACAAACAAATACAAAACTTCAAACCCCTGCAAGTCACAGAAATCTGGTTCACCCATGGATTTATACTTCCGAAGGCATTATTGACTCCATGGATTTAAACAGGACACACAGGCATAAGCAGATGTCTCATGAGGGTCCCTGGAGTCAGTGCTGTTCACCTGTTGTCTCCTCTTGGGGTCGCGGTGGTAGTTTGGGGAGACTGTGTGATTGAAGGTGGAGGAGGTTGTTGACACAAGGTAGGAAAGAAAATGCAGATGTTGAACAGCTGCTGAATCACCGGAGACCGGCATCCACTCTGAAGAAAGGCAGTTAAAAGAAAAAAACATTTTTAAAAAAAGCAATGTCATGTTACTTTTGCAGTCTTTTCCAAGTATTTTGGGGGTTTATTATTACCTCATTACTTTCAGACTCACTGCTAACTGAACAGCTCTGTCAAAAGCAAGCAAAAACAGGTTACAGAAAAGTGTGCATAAGCTGTGAAAATTACCATACTGGAAAGCTGATTTGATGTTTTTTTTGTACTTACAGCTGCAGAGGAATGGATCAAGTAGAACATCAACACAAGAAAATACTTCATCTTGCTCCTAGCACTTCAATTCAAAGCCCTTGATAGTTAGAGCTGTTCGGCAATACAGGGTATATTTGCATGGAAACAACAAAATAATAACTAATGAATGAATAGCTTGTGTACTCCAGCATTAATATGGTGCCTTCAGGAAATGTCACTGGCTTTTTAAACAGCTCCAGCCACGCCAACATTGCTCTCCCACTTTAAAAGGTGTTGCTTCATCTCAGCTGTGGTCTGCCTCATGTCCACCTCCACAGACAAAACTCAAACAGGCGTCAACCCAGATTTCATTAGCGGACCACACTGTGTTTTTGTAACATTAAAGACCCACGTCATGTTTATAGTCCTGAAATACTTGAGGTGTTTTCTTCCCACCCCACCACACTGATCCCCCGCAGCCATAATCACATCCGTTATAGATCATATAAAAGCAAACAGCATTCACGTGGTACATTTATGAGTTCTGAATATTTGCTTTCACAATCAGGGAAGACTGATAATATTTTGACTCACATGGGTCAGAGTAATATGTGTTGCCTAAAGCTGCCCCCACCCCTGCTAAACAACAGCTGCACAGTCTTTACTAAACACTGAGATCATCTTGTGGATGAACAATGGATTTCTTTATATACTGCTCAAAAAAATAAAGGGAACACTTTGGAAACACATCAGATTTTAATGGGAAAAAATAAGCTGGATATTGAAATTGTGGCAGGCTAGTCCAGCTTACTCAGATTAAAAAGTGTTCCTTTAATCTGAGTAAACTGGACTAGCCTGCCACAATTTCAATATCCAGCTTATTTTTTCCCATTAAAATCTGATGTGTTTTCAAAGTGTTCCCTTTATTGTTTTGAGCAGTATATTTCCTCTATTGCATTTGTTACATTTCTACCTTTAAGAACTTTTGCCTTTAAAAAGAGATTTTTAAAGTGTTTTATCACAGAGACAGAAGAGTTTTATAGTTCAAGTTGCTATTTTTTTTTTTAAAGTGGTTCAAAATTACACTAAATTGAAATTTTAAAAAAACTGCACTGGTTTGGTTATAAAGGTATTTAAATTTTACTAAATTTCATAATATATTAGCAGTTATCATTCAACATTATGTTTTTGAATATAAGTTACAAGCAATATGGGTGGTGCGGTGATGCAGTGGATAGCACTGCGGCAGCACAGCAACTCACCCTTGGCCATGGGATCCCTGGTTCGATCCCAGCCCCTGACCAACAGTGATCTGTGTGGAGTTTGCATGTTCTCCCCGTGTCTGCGTGGGCTTACTCCAGGAGTTCTCCGGTTTCCTCCCACAGGCCAAAAACATGCAGGTAAGGTTAATTGAAGACTCTAAAGTGGCCCTAGGTGTGAATGTGTGTGTGAATGGTAAAAGGGATAGCGCTGTAATGTGGCTGCTTCATCCATCCAGGTGGATCCCCTCAATTTCCCCTCTGGTGATCAATAAAGTAATCAAAAAGACACTAATAGACTAAAAAAATGACTCGTGCTTGCATCAGTTTCATTTGATTTGAACTGCTATAACTAATTTTATTTATTTTGATTGTTTAGAAATAAGACAAATGTAAGAGAAATGTAAGAGAGGCAAGGCTGAGATGGTTTGGACATGTGCAGTGGAGGGATAGTGGATATACTGGACAAAGGATGTTGAAGATGGAGATGCCAGGCAGGAGGAAAAGAGGAAGATCACAGAGAAGATTCATGGCTGTAGTGAAGGAGGACATGGAGAGTGTTGGTGTTGCAGAGGAAGATGCAAGAGATAGGGTGAGATGGAGGCAGATGATCCAAGAAGAAGAAGAAGAAGAAGAAATAGGACAAATGTGTTGTTAAAAACAATTTAATTTAATCAGATAAAATGTTTGAAACAAGTTTTAATACGTATGCTGTGAAAGAAATATGATTAATCTACATGTATACATTCTAAACAAACTGGATTGATTTATAACAAATACATAAAACTGCTATTATGAGTATGAATTTCTTTAAATGTATTCTTGAGATTGCTTAACTGTGATTTTTATATAATTCATTTATGTTTGATTGACAAAACGCATCAACATTTTAAAAAATACTGGCGACTGCCAGTGGTACCCCTCAGCCTCTTTCATTGTTATTGAGATGTAGCTTATATGGCATTTTGACCTTGATGTTTGACCTTGCAATCCCAAAACCATAGTTACAGTTGAGGGTCACAGGGTAAACCTGTGCATTAAGTTTAGTGACCCTAATTTTCTTTGTTGTTGAGATATTGTTTGTATGGCATTTTCATCTTGACCTTTGACCTTGTGATCCCAAAACCATAGTCACAGTTGAGGGTCACAGGGTAAACCTGTGTACAAAGTTTGGTGACTCTAGCTTTACTCATTCTATAATAATAAGGCAAAGAGATGCAAACCTTGACCTTTGACCTTCTGACCCCAAACCCATAGCCAGAGGTCAGGGTGTCAGAGCGAGCCTGGGTAGCAAGTTTGGTGACCTAATTTTCTTTGTTGTTGAGATATAGTTTGTATGGCATTTTCACCTTGACCTTTGACCTCGTGATCCCAAAACTATAGTCATAGTTGAGGGTCACAGGGTAAACCAATGTATCATTTTTGGTGACCCCAGCTTTACTCATTCTCTAGTAATAGGGCAAGGGAATGCTAACCTTGACCTTTGACCTTTTGACCCCAAACCCATATTCAGAGGTCAGGGTCTAATCGATCCAAGATGTGTGATACTATGGTATCGATTTGAAAAGCCTACATTCTTTCTGTTCTTATTGCAGTCACAAGATTTAGGAAAAACTGATCTCTGACGTTGACCTCAATGTCAAGGTCACCCAAGTTCAAACTCGTCCAAGATTTTTGATACAACTATAGATATGAAAAGCCTACATCCTTTCTTTCTCTAGTTATCATGTTCACAAGGTAGGTGTTGACACTGGTGAAAATAATTAAATTTTTAGCTTTTTGAACTTATTTATTTTACCTCAGTTCCCCCTTGCAAAACCTCAGTTAATGCTAACCATGCTAACATGCATGTCTTTGGACTGTGGAAGGAAGCTGGAGTATCCACACTGATATGGGGTGAATGTGCAAACTCCACATAGACCATAAGCCCCAGTTGGCTAGCTTAATATGGACTCAAACCCACGACCTTCTTTCTGCAAAGCAACAATACTATCACTATGATGCACATTAGTTTTACTGTGTTTATTGCAAAACCAGTTCTTAAAGGTTTTTCTTTAAAGCTGTGAATATTGTTTACATTTTATCTGCCCACCAAAAAACACACCCACTTCAAAAATAGTTCAGCAAAAATGTGACTAAATCCACACCCACTTAAGTTTTTATCAGACCAAACACTGTGTTTGGGAGCTCAGTGAATCCATTAAGTCAGATATTTGCAACTTTTAACAAAAAGTTTCCCCCAAAGATAAAACAAGGGCAACATTTCTCTGGTGTCAGGCCTTATAATAGGAGTAAAATTAGACCTGGCAAGCATCTTCTTATTCCCTTCTTTTGGGCCCCAATGTTCAGTAGATAAAAATTGCACTAACTTAAGACATTGTTAAGCAAAGGGGAAATATTCAAAATCTGTTGACATTTAAGTTAAGGCAGTCTTCTTCATTTTAGTTTTGACCAATTTCTTAAAATAAGTGAAATAACCAAAGCATGTACAGGTGACAAACTGGAATACAAGTTTTTCTTACAAACCCCATAAATATTTTTTTTTACAATGATCTTTATTAGTATGTCTTCTGTGAAACCTCTTAAATCCAGATAGATGGAAAATTGTTAATTAAAATGCATAACATGGAGACAGAAATATTTTTGTAAGTACCGTTGATCCTTGTATACCTTTTGTATTACTATTTCTTAAAGGTGAAATACAGAAGATTTTCATGAAAACAAAGATTTTTTTTTTTAAATAATACATCAACAAAGCATTTAGAAATGTACACAATGTAAGTCTTAATGTTCTTCTAAAAATTAGTATATTGATGAAAAAAATATTTTGTAATTTTTGGCAAGTTGACAGTAATATCAATATTTACATCCAGCAGCTGGAGTAAAACAAACACAGAAGTCCAGTGAGGCTGTGACAGCCAATAGCATCGCTAGCTTGATGTTACACGCCATGTCTTGTTTTGAGTTGTTGGGTTGCCAGGTAGTGAATTATGAGCTGAATACCTGAGTCTCAAGGCAAACGTCAGTTTCCCATTTCTTCTCAAGTATGGCATGACAAAGGCGCAAGATAAATATGGATTCTGTTTTTGATGACTATTGTATGCTGAAGAGTCTCAAAGGGCTGAAAAGTCACGCAGAGGTGACCTTTAATCTTCTGACAGGTAAGCTAACCAGTGCGATGATGCTAACTAGCTCGTTCATCTTCTGCTGCTAATCTGGTGGTTGGTGGGGGGAGCAGTCTAAAGTCTATGTAACCAACTAAATTTTATTTCTGACATGTTCACATTATAATTACGAGTGTATAATAATATCAGCCAATACACGGCTTGGAATAGACCCCACTAACTGCTCCTTACCAAGCTGACACATATGACAGGTTCATTACATACCTGCCAACTTTTAAAACCTGAAAAGCCTAGTAGCTAGCCGGGGCCCAGGGGCCGCAGGTCCCGGTAGGTCCAGGACAAAGTTCTGGTGGGGGGTTCAGGGGGGCGAAGCCCCCTGACGCCAAACAAATATGAGCATTAAATCAAGTTAAAATGTGGCTAACAACCTCATATTTCTTCAACAATCATGTTTATATTTTCCTTAAATTGTCAATGCAGATATGCTGATGGAAAAGATCAAGGATAAAATCTATGGTAATATTCTCTTAGTACATAATCCTGCATTTAACAAATGTTGATAAATGACATTTCTCTTGACCTTTTCCCTCAGCAAATGTGAAATTTTCACCCTTTCTTGAGCAAATAATAATTCCTGGAAATGCTTTGGAGTATTCCTCACGAAAAGACTGTAATTTTTGTTTGGGTTTCACGCTCATTTGTGATTTTTCTCCGGCAGATTCCATGATGAAAACGTATACAATAAAAAACGTATAAAAATGAAAATGTATACCTAATTCCTTCGCGACTCCGCCGAGACCCGCCACTGTAACTGGGCTCCGATTCCGGCTCTTATCCGGCTGGGGCCCCGGTGGTCCTCCACTGGTCCCAGTCTCCTTCCGCCGCTGTACTTGAACTCTGATCCGGCTCCCGCCCAACTGTTGCCTCGGTTAGTTCCTCCGGCGAGCCCCAATCACCGGGGACAGAGTCGCTTCTTTGTGTCGGTGTTAGGTGCTACGACTAGCTATGGCATTAGCTATTCGGGGTATTGATGTATCCCATAATCCCTTGCGCATCAGAGAGGCGAAGATATCAAAACAACACGGAGAACCCACCAAACAAACTGGTAAGTAGGCTTAATTTGTGCTATTGTAACTCTATCCCATTGCTACACATTCACAGTATATTGTTGTCCAAGGTTTTATCAGTGTTCTAAGCATATCAGCTGCAATATTTAAGTGTAATATTTATTTCTGCAAGCTTGCTATCCACCTGATTACAATCGGGTATCAGACAACAGTGTCAATAGACAATACATGTGTATTGCAATGTGCTGATTTCATGTTTAAAATATTTATATATATATGCATATGCATATTCCTGGTTAATCAGCTATTTAAATATGTAAATTAATATTATAGCTGTACTTTCTTGGCTTTCATACAGCTGAATGCGATATAGACAGTTGTAAGCATAACTTAGTTTTGTCCCCAATCAGTCTGATGTTGAAGTTGAACCCTCTCCAAAACTAGTAAAATTGTAATTTCACAAATAACAGTCAGCAAAAACAATTTCACAGAGTGAATGTATTGTGTTAGTCAATTACAATTAAGTGACGGCCTGTATGCCATGGATTGCAATCGACTATCTTGTCATTATATAAATGATATATGTAAAGTCTCGGAAAAAATGGATTTAATATTGTTTGCCGATGACACTACTCTATTATGCAGTGGAAGCAATTTGGAACAACTTTTGGATACACTCGGAAAGGAGTTAGGAAAGCTTAAACTGTGGTTTGATTCAAACAAACTAACGCTCAATTTAAGTAAGACAAAATTTATAGTTTTTAACAACCATCACAACAACTTAGTATCTAAACTCAGTGTAAATGGTGTAGAGATTGAAAGGGTATCTGAAACTAAATTTCTTGGAGTAATAATTGATAATAAACTGTGTTGGAAGTCACATATTAATTATATTAAAGGTAAAATATCTAAATCAATCGCAATACTACACAGAGCGAAATATTTGCTGAATCAACCCACATTATATACTTTGTATCGTTCATTAATACTCCCATACATGACATATTGTACTGAAGTATGGGGAAATGCATATAAAACAAACATATATCCAGTCTTTATGCTTCAGAAGAGAACTATTAGAATAATAAACAAAGCTGCTTACAGGGAACCAACAAACCCACTTTTTCTTAAATTAAAAGCTCTCAAGTTGAAAGATCTGGTTGACTTTAAAACTGCAGTAATAATGTTTAAAGTGAAGAATCTATCACTGTCCGCAAATATCCAAAAGTTGTTCCAAATAAGGGAGAAACAATATCATTTCAGAGGAACATGTATATTTCAAAAACCTTCAGTGAGAACTACCACCAAGCAACACTGTGTTTCAGTGAAAGGAGTCAGATTGTGGAATGATTTTGGACCCGAATTAAAATCATGTACAACGCTTGGACAATTTAAACAAAAACTAAAGGAAGAAATACTCCAAACATACAGGTATATCCAAGATGACATGTAAAATCACATAAGGATTGTCATATCCAGTATGTGTTGTGTTGTTACTTAGTTTTTTGTCACATTTTGTCTTAGCTTTGTTCCAAATTATAATTGCTCTTGTTTTGTTTTTCTTTTGAATTCTTGGATGGAATATGGGTGGGCAATATAAGCTGCGGCTTCAGCCATCACCCATTTCAGATAACTTATGTTGAACTGTATAATCAGAGGAGTTATTGTTTAATTTGACCTTGTTGGATTTTTTCGCCTTTGTTATATTATTCTGTTTCTTTTTAATCTTTACTTTTAATCTATCTGAAATAAAGATTCATTCATTCATTAAATTTGTATTCATAAGACTATCTTAACACTGCATAGAACTTCGAATAGGCCAGATGTGATGTATTATGAATACTAGAAAACTAGAAATATCAGCAGGGTATACTAGCACTGTATAACAGACACGTGTGTAAATGACGGCAAAATCGCTCTGATATTTTATGTGTTTACATGATACACCAAGCATGACAAGGCTTGCAATTACACAGCACATGTTCTTCAGAATCTTAGGCATTATATAAAATGTATTCTCCCTTTAGATGTCGAATCCATGGTCCATTTGCCAGGGTTGAAGTGCAGTCGTGTGAACGTCTGCAGCAGTTTACATTGTGTTTACATCTCGCCATGTGCGCACGCCTCTCCGGGATTTCGCGCGAGAATAGAAACTTCAATACCCTCAATAGCGATAGCGTTAGCTTAGCAAACGCTTCAGGTAAAGCGTAGCAGCGAACCACGAAAAGAAACGTGACTCAGTTTACTCACAGAGCCCGGTGAAAGGCAAATAAAGGGGTATTTCTACTTCAAAAGCTGGTTCAACCAAGGTGGAAATTCAGCCTGTGCATGTGCGTCACAAATGTTGATCCGATATTCGCTGTTGGTTAGTTATTTTAGTGGCAAAATCAGCAACTTTGTCTCAGCACTGAAAAAGTGTGACCATCCCAGCCGCCATCACATGTTGCTATGTTCTAAATTTAGATACGATTTCTAGCCATCTCGCCATCTCGTGTTTGGAATTGCTTTCGTGGTTTTTTTACGATTTAAAATTTTTGACTGAATTTTTAGTGAAAAACCGTAATTTTGATTAATAAAGCCGTAACCCGGAATGGGGTCTTGAAAACCGTAACCATTACGGCAAAACCGGAGTAGTTGGCAGGTATGTCATTATATGATCAACATTTACTTAGCAAAAGTAATACCTCTATACAAAACAGGAGACAGTCATTGTTTCACAAATTACAGGCCAGTCTCTTTACTCTCACAATTCTCCAAAATACTTGAAAAAATCTTCACTAAAGGCACTTTTCCACTAGCCCAGCCCAGCCCCGATTGAAAACCCGACTCTACTCACTTCGGTTCGGTTCGGCCTCGGTTGCGTTTCAACATTACTGCTGGCACACCTGCTGTGGGTGGGATTTGTTGAACAGCAGGCGGCGCCACACCCTCGCAACGTGAAACACGCGACCGAATCCGCCACAACAAACAAAATGGCTGATGATGAGGAGAGAAGGAAGGAGGAAGGAGAGAGGAATGACTGTGACATGAAACTGGTGAAATCTATGGTGCTGACTTGTTGTGCTCTGCCTAATCTGTGTGAGAGTCATGGAGAGACGTTTGACACTACATTGGATGATGCAGTAGATGAACCAGTGGTGGCAGCGGCACAGGGAGCAGAGGAGCAGGGTGCCGAGATACGAGATGCAGTACTTGTCTAGCAATAGGTAGAAATGTAATTTCGCCCACATTTATGTGCATACATATTTCAAAAATGTTTTTTGTAAAATGTTGTGCATGTTCCATCTACCTGTCCTGTTGTTCATAACGCTTATCTGTTAAGGTACGGGTAATTAGATTAGATTAGATTTGTTTATTTGACAGGGACAGTGCAATAAACATAGACAATTAATCAATGACAATCAATCTGATGTGTTGCACAGAGTGTATAGCTATTAGCTAATTTGCAGGAGCCGCAGGACAACAGAAGAAGGTGCGAGGCCATCAGCCTAATGATGAGTCCACATTTCTCACTGTTGTGATAATTGCTTACGCTGAGCGCTCTGCCCACCCGTACGCTGTGGGGGTCACACACACGACGTGTTCCTCAACACTCTCAATAATTTTTTTTCCCGTGACAGGTATGTAATTACATGCAGAAACACCGCACAGGCCATCTTCACAAAAATCCAGCTCGACAAGCCACTTTTGCTTAGGTGGAAATGCAAATTGAACTATAAATCCTGTGCTGATACATGTCATATTCCCATGTCAAGGTCTCCCACTTTTACTTACAAATTGATTTTTAATTTTTGGGAAAAGGGAATATAAATTTTGCACTTGTTGGTAACAACAGTTGTGTGCAACAAAAACACAGTTGTGTATCCTTGTCCGATTTGTCTACTGTTATTAGTGCCAAATTTTTGCTAGATTCCTTCTTAATTTATTAAATTTTGACTGGTGATGCAACATTCAACTTACATGTACTTACCTTTATCAGTGTCTACAAGTTCAAGCACACCTGTACAACTGCTTATAACATAAAAAATGTACCCGTTCAAGAGAAATGGATTCCGCATTGCAAATTTGTTTAAAATAAAAACAAAACCTACCAAGACATTACGTTTCGTTGTGTTGTTAAAAATTAAATTACCATTAGAAGACTATACACCTGACCTGATGAACAGCAGCATGTGGAGTGAACAGAGAATGGAATGTGTATGTAATTATTGGCTTTTCTCATACGGTGTCATAACAGACAAACCAGACTTCTGATGCAAACAATACAATTTTATTCCAGAAGCAAAATTTACAAACAAAAAAACAGACTGGGCGTGGGGAGACATGGTTAGACACGCCGACTGCTAAATGCGTCCACAAGCCTGCCAGATAGGGTCAGGAAATCTCTGTTGAATGATGACATCTCTGCAAGCTCTTCCCTTCGTAACACAGCGTCCTGCTCCAGGGCTTCACGCGCATCTGCCCGCACATCTGCGGCCACCTGTTGCAAATGCTGCATGTACTCCTGATGGTGTTCTTGCCGCTGGTCATGTTGCCGTTCCAAGAGCCGCATCTCTTCGTCATGCATGTTGGCCATCGCTAATGTAGATGGAAAGACAGAAAGGCATAGTCGTTAAAGTAGAACTGAACCCACCTTTTGGCGCAAAAAGTAGAATAGCAGATTAATTCCTTATTACCTATTGTATTTTTCAACACATAAAAGAAATTTTTAGGCCGTGCGATGGCCAAGCTATAAGCCGATAAACTTTTGCCTCTGGCTGGCAGTGCCAAACAAACCGGAAGTAGTGCAGACGACGCTGCGTGACGTCACGAGTGTGATCCCTAAACAAAACAACAATGGCAGATGATAGCAGTTCCAGCAGTCAAGAACACCAGAATTTTCAGAGTGAAGAGGCATTCAGGATCGGTGACGAGACAGAGGAGGATGCAGGAGTGTGGCAGGTGGCAGGCGTGCACAAGGGCGAGCCCGGGAGACCTAATGCACCTGGGACAGCAGCTGGCAGACGGCGATGCAGAGGTGAGGTCCGCCGCCGGGGAATACACCTGTGCACAGGGGAGAGACTGGAAAGGCAAAGGTAGGTATGCTTACGCTGTAGATCTTGCTGGGAAATGAGGGGGTTCCTCTGCAGCAAGAGGGCTGAAGGAATCAGACGGCTTCATGCCGAAGCCCAGGGCAGAATGGCTTATATCCTGCTGACGAGGCGCAAGTGTGCGCGCAGCTGGCGCCGCTAATGAGCGGCAAGTTGTAACATATCCAGCCTGTGTTGTGTTGTAGCTTAGTTTTCTTTTTTCTCTGTCACATTTTGTCTTAGTTTTGTTTTGAATTGTAATCGCTCTTGCCTGTTTTCTCTTTTGAATTCTTGGATGGAATGTGGGTGGGCAATATAAGCTGCGGCTTCAGCCATCACCCATTTCGGATAACTTACGTTGAATTGTATAATCAGATGAGTCATTGTTCAATTTGACCTTGTTGTTATATCATTCAGTTTCTTTCAACCTGTACTGTACTATCCGAAATAAATAAATTCATTCATTCATTCAAAAAATTGGGCTATGTATTACAATACTTCTACAGACTATAGTGGCAATACACATGAACAGAACTGGCCTCTGCATTTGACTGTGCTATTTATAAATACAGTGATCCCTCACTTATCGCGTTTAATGGGGACCAGAACCGACCGCGAAAAGTGAAAAACAGGGAAGTAGCGTCACCCCCCCCCCAAGGGCGTCACAAGCACTATTTTGCACAAAAAGGCACAAGAGAACAGCGAAAAGTGCCACTAAGCAACACGAGCGATAAAGAACAATGAATGCGGTCTTCCTTCGCTGGGTATGTGCGCTCTGCAGGGAGAGAAGCTGGGTAAAACGTCTCGGCCAATTAGCTTGCGAGGTAAAACGTCTCGGCCAATCAGCTTGCGAGATTCCCGAGCGGTGAAGAGGTGGGCGGAGAGGAGTGGAGCGGTGGTCAGAGAGGTGGATTTTGAGTTGTGCGGCTCTCCGTGTTGATACCTGATGTTCTAATGTACTCTCCCTGCCTTCTGCTAGCGCCCGGGCAACTTTCGTGCCATTTTTTCTCAATTTTGAATTTTTGATGAGTATTTTTGAAAAATCCGCGATGCACTGAGGGCGCGAAAGGTGAAACGCGAAGTAGTGAGGGATCACTGTAATATCTATATCTAGAAACGCATCACTTCCCGGTCGCTTTTCCTCCCCCTTTCTTTTCTTTCGTCGCCATGACAGCTTTCCTTGGCCACTGAACAGATCTTCCCAGGTGTTGGAAGTGTTTTGTAGTCGACTATCACGACAAAATGCACCAAAAACAACCAGTGTCGACGTGCTTGCAATGGTAAACATGGAGGACTGTGTCACACTCGTGACGTCACGCGGAACTCCGGCTGCACTTCCGGTTAATCGGCGGATTTGTCTGATTTTTCAGGGCGGGAAATTCAAAATCGCGATTTTCTCCAAGATTCCGGGATTTGTGGAGGGGGTGCCAATGATAAATTATCTTTATAATTGTATGTACTATCACCCAGTGCCGTTCAATGCAGTTCAGTTCAGTTCTACTTTAAAGCTGGATCACTACATATATTATGGAATTACACAGGTGAAAGTCTGTGGTGGAATGTCACTATTATATTATGCTTCATTGCTGTATATAAGCTGAACTGTCATGTTGCTGCCCCTCAGTAGAGTAGATTTTGCAACACGCAGGGTGCTGTCTTCGGCTGCAGCCCCCCTGCAAAACTAAAAAAGGATTAAGATTAAGAATATGGATGGATGGATGGATGGGTAATGTTTAAACTAGTTGCTTGTAGTGTGGCCGCAGAAATCTGAATGGGTTAATACAGTCAGCTGACGCGAAGCATTTCAATGAAGCATGTTGATTTCAACGGCAGTTCATGAGCTTTAGTTGTTTTTCATAAAACAGGAGTTACAACAGCACTTCAATCACCACACCTAAAAATGGTTGTGGAACACCGATAAGTGAAGACCAAAGAATAACCTTTTTGTACATTTAAAAAGACATTTTCAATTAATTAATATGCAGCTACAGGAAATTGCATTAATCAATTTGGTACATAACTTGTTAGGCTCCAGCCCCTCCGCGACCTGTAAAGGATTAAGCGGTAGAAGATGGATGGA
Organism: Pholidichthys leucotaenia; assembly: GCA_020510985.1. NCBI lineage: Eukaryota > Metazoa > Chordata > Actinopteri > Cichliformes > Pholidichthyidae > Pholidichthys > Pholidichthys leucotaenia. The sequence continues at coordinate 184,335,503 of CM035848.1, forward strand.
TGGATGGATTTTCGACCCTGGTTTCCGCTGGACCTGTTTCAACCAAAAAAAAAAAATCGTGGTTATTGTGCCTTACCGGCACTTGAACGTGATCCAGATGGAGCTGGTGATGTGGCTGACATGGGAGTCGATCCAGATGGCACTCCGCCAGATGCACACGCAGACGCAGCGCCAGGAGAGTCCGCTGTGTGCATGTCCACTGAGGTGGACCCCTGTGATATGAACTGCGATTCTAGATAGAAAATGCACGCAATTTAAAACTTAACACCAAAGTGCAACATGTACACAACACTCTAAAGTTTTTAACCGGAATACAATAAGCGTAATTCAACGTTTTGTTCGCGCTAATACTTAACACAAAGCAAGCGTGAATCTGCAGTTGGCTGCAAAACAATAGGCAAGCCTCAGTAACAACCATTACCCACAATCTAACAACCTTCCTTTTTCTTTAAAACAGTGAGCTTGGCACAGAAAGGATAAAGTGGCAAAAAGATGCGCAATATCAAAACAACACTCACCATCCACGGTTTCCAAGGCCGTGACCGTGACTGTGGCCGTGTCGAGCCCAATGTCTCTCAGCGAACCACTTCCACTCCTTCCAATCCGCTGCACTTCAAGCATTGTGGTTCTTCACTGCTCGGTAATCGCTTTTCAGCTTTTTCAGCTTCTCCCGACACTGTTTGGCAGTACGGATGCGCCCTTGGGAACCCATCTGCTCGGACACCTGCATTTCGAGTAGATCCGTCCAACTCGTGCTGGATGCGATCGTCGCCTAATATAGAAAGAAAATTGCGCACCTCCTAATATATAATATTAGGAGTATATTATTATATAAGTATATTATACAGTATATTAATATAATATACTGTATTAAAGGGGCGCACTGTGTTCACTGGCTGAACAGCTACAAATGGCGGTCGTGGAGTAAATTCAGCAGAAAAAGTCGCTTTCGTGACGTTACGACCTGACCAATCAGCGGCGACCAGTCTCTTAAAGTCATATCACACACATACTCAGCCCTACTCAGCTCGGTTAGACCCTGCCCTGGATCAGGTACTAAAAAAGTACCTGCTAACCGGTGCTGGGGCTAATGGAAAATGCTCAAACGCGGGCTGAGTGGTGCGGTGTAGGGCTAAGTGAGGCTAGTGGAAAAGGGCCTTAAGAGACTGGATGATTTCATTGAAAAACACAACCTCCTTACAGATAGCCAGTATGGTTTTAGAGCAGATAAATCTACATCTTTGGCACTGATCGAACTTATAGAAGAAATTACTAGTTGTATAGATAAAAAAAGTTTGCTGTAGGAGTATTTATAGATTTAAAGAAAGCTTTTGACACCATTGACTACAGAATACTACTAAGGAAACTGGAAAGGTACGGGATAAGAGAGGTTGGACTGAGTTGGGTGGAAAGTTATTTAAGTAACAGACAACAATTTGTGCAAATTGGTGAGCACAAATCACCCTTCATGGACATCACTTGTGGTGTGCCCCTGGGGTCAGTTTTGGGACCCAAACTCTTTATTTTGTATATAAATGACATATGCCAAGTATCAAAAATTCTGAAATTTATTTTGTTTGCGGATGACACAAATATCCTTTGCACTGGTGAGAATTTGCAGTAGGTTTTAGAGGTGGTCACAACTGAAATGAAAAAGTTAACGCAGTGGTTCAACAAAAATAAATTATCTCTAAATCTAAAAAAACCCCAAAGATTATGTTGTTTGGAAATTATAAAATAAATCATGAAATAATGGTAACGATAGATGATACCAGAATAGAAACAGTACAGGAAAATAAGTTTCTGGGGGTGACGCTAGACAATAAAATCTGCTGGAAACCTCACATCAGTCACATCCCGGCCAAGTTAGCAAAATGTATAGGCATACTGGGGAAGGCAAGACACATCTTGGACTATAAATCATTGGTCTTACTGTACAATTCACTGTTTCTACCTTATCTTAACTACTGTGCAGAAGTCTGGGGAAACACCTACAAGACCAACCTACAGTCAATATGCACATTACAAAAAAGAGCTATAAGGATAATAAATAATGTAGGATATAGAGACCATACCAATTCGTTGTTTTTAAAGTCACATGTCATAAAGTTCATCGATTTAGTTAAATTTAAGACAGCACGAGTAATGTACAGGGCAATTAATAATCAACTCCCAACTAATATACAAAAAATATTTAAAAAAAGAGACAATGATCATAATTTGAGAGGAGACTTAAACTTTACAAAACCCAAGATACGAACAACCAAGAAAAGTATGTGCATATCTGTCTGTGGGGTGGATTTGTGGAACAGCCTGGAGCCAGAACTGAAACTATGTACAAACAGAATTCAATTCAAAAAGAGGTATAAACATTATTTGCTGAAAGGATATATATGTTAGAAGGGTAGTATTTATATGTACGATTCACTGTGCTCACTCTGGGACACTATGGGACACTATGGAATGGTGGGTGGGACAGCACTGTGTATATCTGTGTTGTTTGAGGCTGGTTTTGATGTATGGACATCAATTTATGTTAGGATGGATGGGTGTTAATGTTGATATATACAAAATACAGTTAATTGTTTACTTGGGGTCTTAAATGTGGTAATTTGTATATAATTCACATGGGTGTATTTATGGAAAAGAGGAGATGGAATTAATAAGTGTTCACTTCTTCTTTCTCCCTTTCGAACACTGTATACTGTTACTTTATTGCATTTGTCATTTGTTTTGTTTTTGTTATACTTTTTTGTTCGAAATAAAGTATCTATCTAAAAAAAAACAAAAACAAAACATTTGCATCTATGAATGTAACAGCACATACTAATTGTGCAGCAGTCATGTTTTACATAAATATTTTTTTAAATTATCAGCTTTGATGTGCAGCTGCTCAGTCTAATAATTTGGTGCACAATGAAAAAAGTTGCAGTTGTTTATTGTTGTTACAGATTAAGATAATAATGTAAAACTTTATTGATCACCATGGTGGAAAGTGAGGTTAAAAATAGTTTAAGTTCTAATAATAGAATAAACAATTTATTTTCTTACTAACTAATGTTACTGCACAGCATTAGCCACGGGATTTCTTGAGTCCCTCAAGTAGCTGTAATTATGAATGTAGAAATTTATGTCAGATTTTTGACTATCAAGTAATAAAACACAACATTTTTTCAACCTCTGTAAGGACTTCCTCCATCATGAGGTGAAAAAGGACAGATGGGTTTTTGGACAATGTCATCATGATACAGCAGAGAAGAGCTCCACCAAACAGTAACTGGAGAGAAGGTCAGCAGCTTCTGAAGCCCTCACTGATGTGATGGGCCAGTGGGAGTTAAGGACAGAACATCAATTTCTGGCCTTTAGGTGAGTATGATGCAAAGTTTTACATGTAAAAAGTCATACAAAGGACTGTTAATATGGCTGTGTTCTCACAGATCAACATTTAAAAACCACATTCTGATGTCAGCAGAAGCTTCTCCTCCATCCCATCTGTGTATGAGGCCTGGATTCCATTAGCAGCTCAGGACCACAACCACCAGAGGGACCATCCAGTGAGGAAGACAGTCAGTGGCACTGTTTAGTCTTATCAAAACATTTTACACACAGTAATGTATAAAGTATGTAATGTATATTTTTTAACTGTTTTTGAAATGTCAAGGAGTGTTGTTTTTTTTAATATTTAGTGAGTAACCTGGTCAGACCAATCATATTTATGGATTATTTGTCATGGTTCGTGTGCTGACTCTGTCGGCACTCGGGCTGTGCGGTAGCTCTCTGTTCTCTCCTCTGGCGCGCTTCTAGACATTTATTATGACAGCGTCTCGGCGGGGCTTCCGGCTGTCAGTGGAGCCCCGCTGAACAGCCTGATTCCAATCAGCTGATGACCCTTCATCAGCTGATTAATCTATTCAGCCCTATTTAAGGGAGCAGCTCTGTTTGCTCAGGGCTGCAACCCCGCCTGCTTTCCAGTCTGGCTTCTCTGACCCCAAAGTCAGTTCTTCCCAGCGTTCAGATTCCACCCTCGCTGACTATATGTAAGTAGCTTGCCTTTATTTGTGTTTTTCCCCACAAGGCTTGTTATTTTGTCATTGTGCCTTTATTTAATAAATGTACAAACTCACGGCTGCCTGCAGCGTCTCATTGATGGCTCGTGAGAGCCATCCATAACAGTAGGTCGCAGCCCAAAGAGACGCCGGTGGGCGTGAGTTTGTTTAATTGGACTTGTTGTTTCCCCTGTCTGGGTACCGGTGTGCTGGGAGAGTATGTCGTCATGCAGGGGCCGCGCTCGGAGCCTGGGCTACGAGCTGGTGGAGGCCCTGGACTACATTGATGGAACTATCTTCACTGCTGGCCTCTACGACACTCCCAGTGATGTATGCCGGCACCTGGACGTTGCTGAGAACATCATTAATCGCCTTCCTAGCTACTCCAACCACCCGGAAGTCACGGCGAGGAAGGCAGACATCGCTGCGCACTGGGAGAGACTCCGTGGGCTAGGGGGAAACTTGAACAGGAAGCCGAAGAGGAGGAATCCTCGCTCCTTGTTTCGGGATCCCATTCCTGTCCCCATTCAAGGCCAGGAGTTCGCACCACCCAGGGGTGATCACTGAAGGAGTGAAACGTCAGTCGGGATTCCCCCGGAGAAGCTACAACTAACAGCTGTTTCCATCCAGGACCGAGTGGCTGCTGCTCGCTCCGCCGTTCACCCTATGCACATTATAAAGCATGTGACGGCGGCAGTCAGGCTGGTGGAGAGGAATCCGGCGTTAAGTGGCTATCCAGAGTACTCCGACCTGCTCGCTTCTGTTTCCGCACAGGAGTGGCGTCTCCCAAACCTCTCCTTCACCTCACACTCTGCCGGCAACCGTCGTCACACTGCTAACAGTAAGCCTCAGCAAGAACCCCGTCTGGATCCTGTTCCGGGTTGTCGGAAAGACTCCACCTCTCAGACAGCTGCCTCTTCTACGTCTCGTCTGGAGGGAATTCCCGCAGCCTCTCCCCCTGGGTCATCTCTTCCTGCTGTTCTATCAGCTCCTCGTGCCCGGATCCCCTCGGCTGTCATCCCCTCCTCCTCGACGTCTTCCTCGGCAGCAGTGAGTACTAGGAGTCCTGCTTCAGCGACGCTCATCATGGGTCCATCGCGAGCGACTCCTCCTTGTTCTTCCAGGAGGCCCTCCGTCACCATCCAATGGAGAAAGGGAGGAACAAAGTCCATTGCAGCGGGTTCGATCAGCCCTCTACGGATCAGGCAAGTAACTTTTCATTCTGTTCCCACATTGGATGAATTGCCTTGCTTGATTCCTGGTGGCGATGTTTGGTGTTCACAGTCCCCTGAACTCCCTCCACCTGCTGCAGTAATTAGTAATGGATCTGCTACCTTTGTGTCTCCTTCCCCTGAGCGTTCCGTGGTGCCAGGCCTACACTGCCGGACGAGGAGGGAGCCTGTGGCCCTGGATAGCCTGGTTCCAGCCCCGCAGCCATGTCATGGGCAGAGGAGGAGAGCGGACTGCAGTTTGGAGCCTGTGCTGACGATGAAGCGTCCCCGGGTCTCCACGGAAGAGCGGTCCGACACAGCAGGTTGAGGATCTCCTGCCACCATGCCGTGCGGGTCGTCGGCGTAGTCATCAGTGGTGGGGTGTCCTCAGGTTGTGGACATCATCATGCCGGCTGCGGGGCCCGTCTTAGCCGAGTGGGAGCCAGAGGATGTCCTTCTGCCTTTGGAACCCGGATCGTCAAAGTCCTGGATGGCGACAGAACTCGAGTGCAGGAAAGTGCTCTATTTTGTCTTCCTTCTATCTATTCTAGAGCATTTTTGCCTGTCTCTCGGGGAGACGAGCCAGGTGCAGCCATCCGCTGCATCTGAGCTCATCTCATTGGGCTCTGTCACTACCAGTGGTCCTGATCCCGGTTCTTCTTCTTCTCCTAAGCCTTCTCCCAGGGTCACCGGTGCGGAGTCAATTCTGGTGGCTGTGCTGGAGGTTCCAGGTTCCGGCTTGGAGGTCATTCCCAGTGCTGCGCCGACCCAGACGGGGTCCATCGCGGGTGCAGCACTGACCCAGTTGGGGTCCGACGTGGGTGCAGCCGAGACCCAATCGGAGTCCAACGTGGGTGCAGCCGCGACCCAGTCGGGGTCCATCGCGGGTGCTGCTTCAACCCAATCGGGGTCCATCGCGGGTGCTGCTCAGGCTCAATCAGGGTCTGTCGTGGGTGTCACGCTGACTCGATTGATGTCCAACAGGGGCGCAGCACCGGTTTGGTTCGAGGTCGGTGAGGGAGCTGCAGATCCTCTGCTGCCTGACACTGGACTGGCCCATCAACCTTCCCCCAACTCATCTCCACCGGGGGCCATTGGGGTTCTCAATATTTGGCCTGGCTCTCCCTCGTCTTCCCCCTCTCCAGGGAGGCCGTCTTCAATTTCCCCCATGCGATCCTGGTGGCTGAGTGATGCGGGTCGGCCGCCTGGAGGACTGCCTCACCCGTTTGGCGTTCTGGGTCGGCCACCCGACAAACTTTCCCGTCCGTTCGGTGATCTGGCCCGGCTGCCAGGAGTACTGAGTTTCCTGGCCTGGGACTGGGGTAGGCCGCCCGAACTGTTCCTTTCCACCCTGCCAGCGATGTGGACGCTAGATGTAGGGCAGCCCCCCAAGCTATTGGCTTTCGTACCGTGGTGCTCAGCCTGCCGTCATCCCTGTTTTTTTTTCCTTGGCTTCTGTGACCTTTTGGGATGTGCTGGTGTGTTATTAATGAACTGTATATCTCGCCGCTCCCTAGCATGTGTTTTTTTTTCCCCCTCCCTCTGTGATTATTCTTTCCGTAGGCTGGGAGATGTCCATTCGTTGCCTGTAATGGTTTATTTGTATGGATTTAAACTGCAGGATTTCGATGTTATCTAGTGTGGGGTTTTTTTCTCTCTCTCCCTTCCTCTGTTGGGGGATGATATGTGTTTTGTTTGGCTTTTTTTTCCCCCTGGGACTGTGTATCTTGTTCTTTAGACCTGGGTTTTCTGGTTGTGGCCTGTAGGCTTAGTTGTCCCTTATTTGTGCCTAGTATTCTGTCTATTTGTGCATTATGGAGTGTTTTTTGTGTTTTTCCATGCTCTGTAGTGTTTCCTGATGGTATTTTCTGTCTTCACCCTTGTCGCCAGGATCTAGCCCTTCTCGGCCTTTTTTCCTCCTCCTCCCTCCCTGGGGTGGTCTTGTTGGCCTCCCAGTTGGGGGGAGCCCGATGTTACACCGCCTCTAGAATCCACGTCGGGAACGGAGGCAACTGTCATGGTTCGTATGCTGACTCTGTCGGCACTCGGGCTGTGCAGTAGCTCTCCCTTCTCTCCTCTGGCATGCTTCTTGATGTTTATTATGACAGCGTCTCGGCGGGGCTTCCGGCTGTCAGCGGAGCCCTGCTGAACAGCCTCATTACAATCAGCTGATGTGATTAATCTATTCAGCCCTATTTAAGGGAGCAGCTCTGTTTGCTCAGGGCTGCGACCCCGTCTGGTTTCCAGTCTGGCTTCCCTAACCCCGAAGTCAGTTCTTCCCAGCGTTCAGGTTCCGCCCTTGCTGACTATATGTAAGTGCCTTGTCTTTACTGTATTTGTGTTTTGCCCCACGAGGCTTGTTATTTTGTCATTGTGCCTTTATTTAATAAACGTACGAACTCACGGCTGCCTGCAGCATCTCACTGATGGCTCGTGAGAGCCATCCATAACATTATTTTGCCAAAAGTAGATGCAACAGATATTTGTTTCTTTATTTTTTGAATAACTTCTCAAAACAATAGTCAAAATTTGGCAGCTAAAATGTCTTGGGTTTTTCATTTTTATTAACCTCTTGCACTCCGGTGTACCGCGGGCAGGCACGTCTCTGCATCCTAGAGCGCACGAGGGCGCTGCGTCCTAGAGCGCACTGAAAAAAAAAGCTGCATTTCCGTTCTTCCACTACAGACACAGCAGCAAACAGAAAGCCAAAGGAGTGCTTTGATTGGTTTAGATGTGATTGACCTCTCATTCGACTAAGAGCCTTGAATTGGGTTTCTGAAACCTTGAAGAACCAATGACTGAAAACCTAGCAAGAAGGCCCCGCCTACCAACGGCTGCGAATACAGCCAGCCAATTGAAGCACAGAAGTTCGAAAGCTGTTTTGTGTAAGGCTGGGTGACACACAGGCGTTCGCCAGTCTTTTTTTCTTACTACTGTTCTTATTTGTTTTGAAAAATCGTTCGCCAAAACCGCAATCATGGAAGCGCAAAACTGCAATAATGGAATTATGGTTTGACCGGGTCGCGTGATCAGAACCACGAGTCCGTAACAAGCGGACCAGCTTCATGTTCGTCTGACAATGAGGAAGAGAAGTTCGCCAGCTACGCTGCTGTTGTGGACAGGTAAGTGTTATAAGCTAAATTATTCTTTATCCCTGAAAATTGTAATCCAAATGACTTTTGACCGATTGGTAAATTACAACTGTGCGTTATCACAACATGACGGACCCGGACTGCTCCGGTCCGGGTCCGTCATGTTGCGAATGGCCCCCCCGTCATGTTGTGAACTGCGCCACCCCCCCCCCCCCGCTACTCTTCTGTAGCGGATTGCAGATATATTGCAGATATTTCAGTACAACTCTGCGTAGTAGACCGCGGCGCACCGTCACCGCTTTCCGTCATGTAGCGATGGGCAATGTCCGTCCTCTGTAGCGGGGGGGGGGGGGAGTTGTTATCTTCTACATTACAAATATTTTAGTATAATTTTTAATGCACTGTAGGTTATTTTTTCTTGTAAAAAAAAGCCACACATTTTTTACGTGGCATGCTTCTTTGTGTGTGGGGGCTTGTTTGTTCATTCATTCATGAATGAATGAATAAACAACCCCCCCCCCCCCCACACACACAGCCCTTCACCTTTCATTAGAGCCCAAGATGAAGCTTCTATATTGAATCATTCAAAAGTTACAGACGTTTTTCCAAACTGTGCCATTTGGCACAATTTGGTACAGTTCAAAAACACCTGGAAACAACCTAAGAAAAAAGCTGTGTAATATATTCATTTTTTGTGGTATTGTTACAAAATTTTGAACTCAGCTGGATAACACTTGGTTCTACATTTCTGTTCCATTTTCCAGCCAGTATCTGAAGCTGTGTGTTATTTGCAAGCATTTGTATCCAAAAAAAAACACCCAGGCGAAATTTATTTTCTTCAAGTTCAGTATGTTTAGATGACTGTTACTCAGTGGCAGGAGCACTTAGAGAGATTATGACTGTTTTGCCAAAAAATTCAAAGTGTTTTCTTTTAAATGAGGCCAACCCCATGAAGATGCTGCAAAGGGTTGAAGAACAGCTTTTGATTTACTTTGGGTACGTTATTTTTTGGCGTTTTTAGGGAAATTGACCAGAGTGCAAGGGGTTAAAACCACAACCTGCCTGTGCCCTTGGTGTTCCAAGAATGTGGAATTAGAAAAAATGTTGTTCCTCTTCTTTGATCAGGTCCAGTCTTGCAGCAGGAATGAATAAACAACACAGCCATCCATCCATCTTCTACGGCTTTTCTGGGGGTCTAGGTTGTGGAGGCAGCAGTCTAATCAGAGAAGCCCAGACTTCCTTCTCCCCAGGCACCTTCTCCAGCTCTTCAGAGAGGACACTGTACAACTGTACTCTGAAAAGTGTGTTCAAAATTGGACAGTTAGCACAAAACCATTTAGAAATGCATCAGAGGAATAAAAATCACATGAGATGAGCTATTCCTCAACTTATGTGTTTATTGAATCATGATAATGATAATAAGATAGACTGCAGCCATGCAGTAAAAGCATCTTCCTCATAACCAGTATTTTGTCCAAATTCTGTTTTCAGGCCTTCTCAGGCCTCTACAGCATGTGTAATACTGCCATCTGGGCGCAGTTAAGCAGTATAGGTGACATCACTGCTATTTGCACTGACTATGTCAGCAACAGTCTGCAGTAGAGGACAGTTTGGCTCAACAGCTCTAGCACAATGAGTCACATGAATCCAATTGCTGAGTTTTCCTTTTTTCCACACTTGTACTGCCTGTGAAGTGGCTTTTATTACTTTAAAAGGTCCTTGCCACTTAGGTGAGTCCCAATGTGGTCTCATTACTTTTTGCCACACCCAGTCCCCAGGTTCCAATGAGACGGTGTCTCCTTGTTGAGAATGTCCGAAACCTGTTGATAGAGCTTCAGACATTTTCTTTAGACTCTTGATGTACTGTGACAGTTCTACAGCTTGACTGCTTCTAGGAGTCAAATGTGTATCAACAAATGGTCCTGGCATCTTTCTCCCTGTTAGCAGCTCATGAGGAGTAAGATAGAGCATCGTGCTGGGGATTGATCGCAGTACCATCGGCGTTAATGGCAGAGAATCAACCCATGTCATGCCTGTCCCCATGCAATGTTTGTCTAGGATTCTTTTCAGTGTACCATTTGCTCTCTCAACTAGCCCTTTAGAGGATGGATGCACCACAGATCCAAACTTATGCCTTAAGCCTAAGGCACATTCAACTTCCTTCAAATGTTTATTTGCAAAATGACATTGTCTGACCTGATCACTCTTAGAAAACCATGCCTAGGAATCACTTCCTCTGTCAGCAATTTAATCACTTCCTTTGCACTTTTTGTTTTGCATGCTTTAGCCTCAACCCATCTTGAAAATGTGTCTACACATACCAACAGGTTATCTATAGCCTCTGCATCTGTTTTCTGGGCCCATGACTGTAAAGTCAATCACAATGTCTTTTCATGGCCCTCTAGGGGCTGGAAAAGCTCCCAAAGAAGCCTTTAATGTGTGTTTAGGATTGAACTTCTGGCATGCATTCAGAGACAACGAGTTCGGCAACCTCAACCACAGGTGGATGCCACCAGTGTGCTTCAGTCAAAGCAGAGATCTTTGTTTTTGAGACATGGCCTTTCAAGTGTGCTTCTCTGCACAACAACAACAACACCTTAGCTGGGGCTACAGTTCTGCGCCTGTCATGTGATATAATAAAAATCCCCAGTTGTACTAAGTATTCCACCTCACAAGGTGGCAGACACGTAAAACTTACTGCTCTTGCCTTGGAGGACCAATGGCCCCCAAATACCCCCCCCCCAAAAAAAAAGTCACTTCTGGACACCAGAGAAGAAGAGATTGTAAAAGAATCTTGATGTTCCCCATCACAACACGAAGGAGCCATTTCTTCCCAAATTTGCCAACTATGATTCCAAAAAAGAGTGATCCCTCACTTATCGCGGTTAATGGGTTCCAGAACCGACCGCGAAAAGTGAAAAACCGCGAAGTAGCGTCACCCCTAATGACGTCACCCATAAATAATACATACGTTCATTCTGTCACTCTCTCTCTCATATGATACGTGTGTGTGTGTGTGTAAGTGTACATACATACGTAGATGTAAATAAAGTGTACATAAATATGTTTTTAGAACTCTTTTATTCTTATAACAAGATACGTAACTCAAGATGAAGATGATTTACTGCACAGGTCAATGAGAGCTTTACTGCTCCTCAGGTGACGCCTCATCGTCAGGTGCTAGAGGCGCAGGATCGTCGAGGGCAGCTTCCGATAGAGCTGGAGAAGCTGCAGGAGGCGGCGTAGTGGCTCGACGGGAAGACTATTTCGCACAAAATGGCACAAGAGAACAGCAAAAAGTTCCACGCGGCGAGACTAAGCAACACGAGCGATAAAGAGCAATGAATGCGGTCTTCCTTCGCTGCATGGGCGCTCGGCAGGGAGAGAAGGTGGGTGAAACGTCTCGGCCAATCAGCTTGCGAGATTTCCGAGCCGAGCCAACACGAGAACAGCGAACAGAGAGGTGGATTTTGAGTTGTGCGGGCTCTCCGTGTTGATACCTGATGGTCTAATGTAGTCTCCCTGCCTTCTGCTAGCGCCCGTCCATTATTTCTCAATTTTGAATTTTTGATGAATATTTTTGAAAAATCCGCGATGCACTGAGGGCGCGAAAGGTGAAGCGCGAAGTAGCGAGGGATCACTGTATTTAGCTTATGAAGGTAAATATCTACATTTTGTTATAACAGAGGGTGGTCGAAGCTGGTTGATTTGCACCTGCCATCGACCCCCAGCGCCATGTGACTGGACAGAACAATCGCACCGGTTCCTGGTCATCTTATGACATAAATTGCGGTGGAATAAAAGTGAAATTATGGTGGAATAATCAAAACAGTTTCTGGATGTGGGAGAGAAAGTGAAAATGACAGAGAGAAGACAAAATAATGACCAGGATGGACGAAAATGGACGAAGCGAGCTACCTGCCCAGCGGTAAGTGATGACTTTCTTTGTTTGTTTACATTGGAACTGATTTTCTGGTTCAAATACTTTAAAGATAAGATAACAAAATGCCCAAACCAACAAACGGTGACAAAAAACAAAACCGTCCTTTGTGTAAATGTGTCTAAAGTCCGCTTTTGACTGAAAATTATGTAATTTGATATGGCTGCTGTGGAATTATGCAAATTAGATGCATAAATTTACTCCTATCTCAAACTTTGGATCATATTCTGTCATGTGCTGGGTTATGGAGGTCCTGCCAGACCCAGCCTCAGGGCCTCTCCCTGTATTGATCATTATCTGTCACATGTATTTAGGTTCTGTTTGCCATTTTCCCTGTTGTGTTTTATTTCTGCAGTTTTTGATATGTATTATTGAGGATGTCATTTTATTTGTTCCCATTGTTTCCTTCTCTGTTGACAGCTGTCAGGGTTTGTCAGCCTCGTGTGGGCATGACCTGCTGCCTGTCAAGCTGCCAGCTGCCCCTCCCTCACCTGTCATTTCCACTAGTTGAACCCAATGATTAGTTTTTGCTCCTTTCTCCTTTTCAGGCCAGCTCACAACTGTGATCACTTCTGTCGTCAGCTCATTCACTATTTAAGCACTGTCAGTTCATGTTATTGTTGCCACTACCTCGTATGTGTTGGAATCAATGTCCTTCCATGGAGTGTTTCTTGGGACATTAATTCTTTTCCTGCCTGCCTCATTTCCTCCTGAGCAGTCTGCTCAGGAGCGCTTCTTCCTGTAAGTTTTCTCGTGTTTGCATTTTGAGTTTCACATTGTTGGACTATAGTATTTTTTGTCACAATAAATGTTGCAAAATATCATCCACCATGTGTTTATCTCAATTTCTGTGTGCCGCATAGAGGCGCACATGACAGTAAGAAGTGGCCAGAACAGAACCCAGCTGTGATTGTTTGCACATGTTATTTTTTCCCTTTTTCCCCTTTTTCCACCCAGCTGTTTTTGGAATGCCATGTCTTACCCGGACGACATGGAGAAGCGGACGATGTGTCTCCTGGAAGGCATCTTGGCGCAGACGCAGGCTTCCCTTTCTCCCAAGACGGTCTGGGAGGAGATGGTGGAGCGCGGGTAATGGAAGCATTCCCTAGTCTTTGGAATCACCCGGAGGATGTACTCCTATCTATATACTCCTTGCCGAGTGATGAGCCGGAGGAGGAAGCTCTGATGCCTGAGCCATCTCCATTAAAGAGGAATCACTCGTGCTGTAAGAAGCCTTCAGCCTATCTCGCGGCAGCTCCACCAACTCCTCCTGAGTCCTGGTCCGCTCCATCGGCCAAAGAGCTGGAGGAATGGAGACAGGTTTTGTTGGCTGAAACTGACCTCCTTGAGGTGAAGCCATGGCTCCTCCCAGAACTGGCCCTGGAACTGGAGGAGTTTTCTCCAAGGGAACCTGAGTTTGTGCCAAAGGTTGAGTGTTCCCAGTCCTCGGAGCCTCCGCACCTCCACGACAAGCCCACGCCCTCGTCTTCCACTCGTTGCCACCATTCCCAGAGGTCTCAGCAGAAAATCTTCACCACCTCTCAGTCAGCAATCCCTCCTTCACTGGGGGAAGGGAATCCTGCATCAGAACCTCCTCCACAATTCTCCCTTCTTGCTACACCGCCAACACCCATTCCCTTCGCAACTGCAGTCTCCCCCTTCTCCTCCATGTGTTCATCCACTGTTGAGGGGTTGGCTGTTATTTCCCCGGCTCCCCTCACCTCTGTACCTGCGGAGATGGCTCCTCCACTATCAAACGAGGGGTGCAGGCCCACCAGGGACATGGAGCGGGATGAATATGCACCAGACACAGCAGAGAACACCACAGACCAGAAGAACAGGCGAGTGCTATCTCATTCCATTCCAATTATTAATGAATTGTCTTGCCCTGACTCCTGGTAAAGAGACTCAGATCATACAGTCCCCTGAGTACTCTTTACCTGCTGCAGATAATGATTGTTCACCTGCCCTCTCTGTGTCTCCTACTCTCACGTCTGAGTGTCCATTGGCCCTGGACCTCAACCGCCGGATAATGGAGGAGCCTGTGATGCTGGAGGACACCATCCTAGCCCCGCAGTCTCCATACGGACAGAGGGAAGGCGCCGAATCCAAGCCTGCCATGCCGAGTCTAGCACCAACGGTGACCCGGACCCCAGCCGTCACGCTGGATGAGCCTCCTGCATGGACCACTGTGCCTGGGGCTGAAGGGACTGCTATTTCCATCATGCCTGCTGCAGGGGCCACCGTAGAAGAGTTGACACAAGAGCTGAACCTCCTGATGACTAAGTCTGAAGAGCCATCGTCACCTGGATCGTCGGAGTCCTAAACGGTGGTGGAGCTCAAGCTCAGGCAAGTACTCTTTTATTTTTCTCCTCTCTGTCCTTGAGCAGTCTTGCCTGGCTCTTGGTGAGGAGAGCCAGGTGCAGCCACCAGCTGCAGGACCCCCTGAGAGGACGTCGGGGAGCCACTCGTGTAGATTCCAGGAGGGAGCTCGCCAGGTCAGGACTCTGGACGCACACAGCAGCCGAGGAGCGCGTCGAGGAGGAGGGGGTGACAGCCGAGATGAGCCGGGCCCGAAGTGCTGGCGTGACAGCGGAGGGAGGAGGCTCAGGAAACGAGGATGCGGGATCTCCTCTCAGACGAGGCACAGGAGTGACAGCTGTGTGGGAGGATGAGACCTTGCGGCAACCCGGAACTGGATCCGGACGGGGTTCATGCTTACTAACTGAGGACGGGTGCACAGCGGAGCGAGGAGCAGCCACTCGGTCCCGAACCTTAATAGCTGTCAGCTGCTGATCCTCTGGGGAAATCCCGAGTGACGTCGTGCTGGTTGGGGAAAACTCTCTGGATGGCGTGAACTCCCGGGCCGGAGTGGAGGCAGGAACGGGATCCCGAAGTGAAGGGTGACATCTCCTCCTCTTCGGCTTCCTGCCGGGATTTCCCTCCAACCCACGGAGTATTTCCCGATGTGTGGCTATGTCCCATCTCCTCACGCTCACCTCAGGATGACAGGCGAAGCGGGGAAGATAATCCAGTACCTCCTCAGCCTGGTCTAAGTAACGGTGCGCATCGCTACTGAAGTTAAGGAGGGAAGCGGTGTTGAGGATGTCATCCACGCATTCAAGGGCGTCTGCGAGGACATCACTCGAACCCCGAGTGCGGGACCTCCGTGACGGCATGCTTCCGCAATGGTACCTAGACAGGTAAGGGCAACAGTCCAAAGTAGCAAACTCACGGCCACTGGCAACTCGTCTGGCTGTAACAGGGAACAGGGGATAAGGAACACGGCCTCGTGGGGCCAAAAGGCACGAATACTCATACAGTGGTACACTTACAAATAATGTAGAACGACGAGCAGAGGACTGGCGCCGGGCGTAGGGGTTCCAGCCTTCGATGTGCTAAGTCACAGCCCCGAATGATCGGGGCTGCTCCTTTTTATGCTCATTAGCAGCACCTCAGCTGATGAGGGTTAATTGGGCTCCAGCCGTCCCGACAGCTGGGAGCCCGCTGAGACGCTGTCACAGAAAGAACAGGGCTGAGGGGAATATGGTCTGAGCGCCGGATGACACGGCATCTCATCCCATGACAGTGAGATTTTGTGTCCTACTTCCTTAAGAAGGTCACGCAGTGGTTGAAAAAGTGCAGTGTAATGTGGGATGAAGTTTCTGCTGTATCTGGTAAGACCCAAAAATGATGTCATTTCCCTCATAGTGCAGTTTAAGATTTGAGAGAATTGATAACCTTTGTAATGGAGACACCGCGGAATTGCCAGATGTGATTAGTGTAGCATCAATGTCTCCTCAGGCCAATGCAGGATATCACTTTTCTTCATTTTACAGAAATTTCACTTTTCTTCATTTTAAAGCAACTCTCACTCAAGGTCTGGTCAAGAATACTGTCTTCAACAGGGCCCCAGTGTAAATAACTTCACTTTTGCAGAGATAGACTTGATAAGAATTTGCTTTTAAAGGCTTAAGTGGACCATAAAACTCATCCAGATCCCCAAAATGGACAGTTCATGTTGATAGCATCTGCCCTACAGGAACTAATGCTCTTAAAAAGTCATGAACTTCTCAAGCGGACAGATATGTGGCCTTCTTCCTCCCTTTGACAGATCCCAGAGACCTAAAGAAGTTATCTACAGCTCAACAGTACCTCCTAATGGACATCTACGGAATGTGTTTCATTGTGTAATCTGACTGTCCAATCTGACTAAACATTAAAGTTTTCTCCTTCCAGCTATCATCTCCCCGGACTCTAAGAACACTGAATCCTTTTGATCACCGACCAGGGTTTGCAATAATTCATTAATCCTTGATTTAAATGTGAGTGTATGTATTAGGAACATGTATTAGGAATGTTTATTTTCATGAGTGTTATTCAAATGAATGTTAATATTATCAGTAATGGTATAAATGCATGAGCACTGAATATTAGCCGAGTCACTTAATTTAGTTAGATTTTATACTGAGCACATAATTTCATAAGAACTGAATGGGTATCAATCCCTGTACACTATCATTCCTGATAAACCACTCCCTAGGCTACCTTACACAGGATAATGCCCCTTTTCATTTGATTGGTTGTTCCCAAACAAAGAGGTGTTCCCTCATTGGACAAAAGCCATTCAAACTCCTCTTTATGAAAGATGGTTGGCCTGTCTTGCGTCGGCCCTGTTTTTATGACACAGCAGCGTGCTTCAGTTAAATGCGCGAGAGCCGCCCTGCATGTTAGATGAATAGAGAAGAGAAATTAGATGATGAAGTTATGAGAAAAGAAAAAATCTAGATCAGAAAAGAACAAAGAAAGTTTTTTTTGGTTTTCACTTCTTCATGGTTCTTTGTAGTTCTTGCAGTTTTCTTTTGTCTAAATTGTTCTGTGAATTTTAAGAAGTCTTTGTTTGTGAACTTTATCAAATCCTGCGTTAGTTTTTTTGTTTTTTCTGGGTAACTGAGGAGAAATCATTCTTTTACGAGCTCACCTTAAAGAGAGTCAAACTCTCAAAATCCTTTTTCCTTCACCTCAGAAGCCATTCTTATCCTAGTTGAATGTTTTTCTTAGATTTTTCTTAGATTTTTCTGACTTTTCATGCAGTTAAAGTGGACTTTTAATTTTCCTATTTTAAAGTGAACAGAGACTGTGTTTTTGGACTTTCTTTCCAGCCTCATCCATGCCTGACTGAGATGTTCTTCCTTCAGTCTTTTTTTTGGTCTATTCCACAGCCAGAGACATCATAAATTTGAACTGGTTGCCAAAAGGACTCTCCACGCCTGCTCTGAGACAGCCATTACTGCTGCTGTTCGCTGTCCATCTGTGAGCCCCCGGCTAAATCTACACTTCTTATGGTTGGTTGTGAATATCACAAAGCCTTGCAGCAGTCGCTTCATCCTTGGGTCCTAATTTTAAAACCCCAGCCGGCACCAACTCGCTGAACATGTGGACCTACAGCTGTTCGTAAGTGAGACTCTGATTTTCCTATCTGCTGGGTTTAAACGTGATGTCCTAAAAATTTAAATTACAATTGAACAGTATTTCATGGTACAATTAGTCTCTCAGCCGCAGGACAAAGCTATAAACTGAAGGAAGATTCTTTTTCATTTTTAAGTAACCTCCGTTCATTTTTGTAGATTAATTCAGAAGTTCATTTTTTTAGATAATCAGCTTATGAAATTTTACCCATAAAATTGCATTCTGTTTTATTAGACATTTCAGCCTTCCATTACCGTTGAAACATAAAATCTGGTTTCTCCTTGGTTCCACAAAGGTTTAACTCTAGATTTTATGTTCAGGAATCCACTAACAGTTGATGTGATATTAAGATAAGATAAGATAAGATAAGATAAGCCTTTATTAGTCCCACAACGGGGAAATTCCAGGATTGCAACAGCACAGGGATAGCAACACTCAGAGCAACAATCAGAAGGCAAGAAAAAAACAAGCAAGCAAGAGCAGCTAATATACTGTACATATGTACATATTACTATAAAATATATACTGTATATATATACACACAGACACAGTGCAGAGCATTGTAGCTGGATGGAATAAATATATGAATATATGAACACACAGTGCAGAGCATTATTAGACACCTGTTTATCATTTGAATCTGTTTATCCATCATTTGAATGTCATTTCATGTAACCTGAATGAGTTCAATAAAAGGGTAAATGAGAGAAGTTGAAGTGTTTTCCTTTCGCTAATATATGTCTCCTAGATCACGGCAGGAAAAGAACTCCCTTTAATTTTGAGACTTATCCATTAAGTAACTGAAGGTACTGAAATTAATTAATTGAAATTAAGTTAATAATACATGTTCTTTTAGAACTGGTGCCCCTTTTTATGAGTGCTTTCCTATTTTATTTAGTGAGCGTGGGAGTGATGGTTTTATTCTGTCCCCTCGCACACCCTCTATTAAATAAAATAAATAATTCCTGTACCTTATTACACTATATTTTATTATCTTCTTCTTCGTTGATCGCTAGATGGTCACACCAGCTGCCCTGACGAATGCTGCCGTCCTGCGGAGGTCCCCGAGGTCCCCGTGCAGCTTTTGGTTCAGCGATGTGGGGTCAGGCCACGTAGCTCGTCTGAGTGCAGCGTGGTCTGGGCAGTCTTGGAGGAGGTGTTCGCTGGTCATTTGGGCAGTACCACATGGGCATCTGTCCGATTGTCCAACTTTAAGTTTCTGGTGCATGTGAGCATGCATTCTGTTATGTCCAGTTCGGAGTCTGAACAGAACGACTTGGTCAGCCCTGCTCAGACTATAGTAGTTGTCATCCTTGCAGAAGTTTGGGTGTTGCTGCTGCCACTTCTTGTGAGACAGGGCCTTAATAATGGTTTTCTCCTCACTGTAAGAGACCTGCCTGTCTTCCTGGTCTTGCTACCCACCCTCCTTAGCAAGTCTGTCAGCCGTCTCATTTCCAAAGATTCCACAGTGGGCAGGAATCCATCGGAGTGATACGTTCACCTGTGTTGCTAGTTGAGACAGAGTGAGGGCGAGTTCATTCAGTTCTTTGCGTTGGGGGTCCTGAAGTGCATCCAAGACAGAGAGGGCATCAGTGAAGATGACGACCCACTTGTGTGCCTTGTCTTGATGTTCCCTGACGTGGGCCGCTGCTGTTCTCAGGGCCTCTGCCTCAGCCCTGAAATTGGTGGCGTACTTTCCAGTCGCAATGGGAATGTGGGTCTCCTCGTCAGCGTACCTGATATACACGCCGCCTCCGCCATTCCTGGTTGCTTCCATGGCAGATCCGTCTGTGTAGACTTGAGTCCACTGCTCTTTAGGGTAGGTAGACTGAATGAACTCCAGGGCCAGCGACTTCCTCTCTTGGTCTGACTGTGTTCCTTTCTTCCCAATGAGATGAGATGAGATGAGATTCAACTTTATTGTCATTACACATGTATGAATACAAGGTAACGAAATGTGACTTGGCATTTGGGCACGCTCTGCAGAGCGCATCCAAGGCCAGGGCAGCCGCTAGGCGCCAGTCATAGTGGGGATAAAGAAAGAAAAGGGGGGGGATATGGGATGACACAGTAGGCGAGAGAAAAAAACATGTTTAGCAGCGGAGCTAGCTAGCGTAGGTCCCACTGTCAATGGTCCCTCGGCTCTCCTCAGCAGCGAGGAGACTGGGTGGGTGACGGTGAGAAGGAAGCCTAGTCGCAAAGCCCCGGTACACCACCAACCTGTTCACGTTTCTAATCGTTTTTCCCTGCTCAGCGACACACCCGCTGAGGAAAAAACTCTGATCATTGACGACTCTGTAGTCAGAAACGTGAACCTAGACACTGCAGCGGCCATAGTCAAATGCATTCCTGGGGCCAGAGCAGGCGACATTGAGTCAAATTTGAAAATGCTGGCTAAAAGTAACTGTAAATATTCCACAATTGTTATTCACGCCGGCATTAATGACATCCGTCTCCGGCAGTCGGAAGTCACGAAACTTAATATAGAATCGTGTGTGACTTTGCAAAAACGATGTCTGCCACTGTAGTATTCTCTGGGCCCCTCCCCAATCTGACCAGTGATGACATGTTTAGCCGTTCGTCATCCTTGAACCGCTGGCTGTCTGTGTGGTGTCCTAAAAATGACGTGGGCTACATTGACAATTGGAGCTCTTTTTGGGGAAAACCTGGTCTTATGAGACGAGACAGCATTCATCCCACTTTGGATGGTGCTTCTCATTTATCAAACAATCTGGCATCTTTTTTATCCAAATTTCCAAAACCCTGACTACTCAGAGTTGGGACCAGGAAGCAGAGTCGCAGTCTTACACGCCTCTCTGCAGCTCCTCTTCATCCGCCACCCCTCAACTTAGCCCCTGTCTTCCCCATCAGAGAATCGTTGTCTGCTCCCTCCAAAGTGAATAAAAATATAATGTATAAGCATCCCAAAGTGATAAAGCAAAATATTGGTAAAACTCAAATTAAACATAAAGCCTCTAAATTGAATGATTTGGCCTCTGTTCCTCCTCATAATTTAAAAATTAAATGTGGTTTATTAAATATTAGGTCTCTAACTCCCAAGTCTCTGTTAGTCCATGATTTGTTAATTGATCATCAGATTGATTTAATTTCCCTTACAGAGACTTGGTTAGGACAAGAGGATTATGTTGGTTTAAATTAATCAACTCCCTCTGGTTATTTAAACTGTCAAAATCCCAGAAGTTCTGGTCGTGGTGGAGGAGTAGCAACAATTTACCATTCCAAATTACTAGTTAATGTAAAGCAAAAAACATGTTATAATTCCTTTGAGGGCCTGGTCCTCAGTATTGGGCACTTCAGCAATTTTAGGTTAAACCCAATTTTATTTGCCATAGTTTATCGTCCCCCATCAACCTACTCAGAATTTTTATCCGAATTTGCTGATTTCTTAGCTGATTTAGTGCTGAAATCTGATAGAATAATTATAGTAGGGGACTTTAATATACATGTGGATGTAGATAGTGACTGCCTTAATGGGGCATTCAATTCAATATTAGATTCGATTGGGTTTTCTCAGAAAGTAGGAAATTCTACTCATTACCTCCACCATACATTGGACCTTGTTCTGACATATGGCATAGAAATAGAAAATCTTGTAGTGTCTCCTCATAACCCTGTACTGTCAGACCATTGTCTGTTAACCTTTGATTTTACTATTTCTGACTATTTGGCTCCTAAAGAAAAATATTATTACAGTAGATGCCTCTCAGATGATGCTGTTTCCAAATTTATGCAGATTGTTTCCTCTATGCCATGTGTCAACACAACGGAAATAAGCTATAGACAGCTTGCTCCTTCTGTAATTGATAACATGGTGGATAGTGTTTCAGCTTCTCTGCATCAGACTCTAGACTTGGTGGCCCCCTTAAAAAAGAAAAAGTCTAATCAGAGATTTCTAACTCCTTGGTTCAACACAGAAACTCATACCTTAAAACAGAAGACTCGTCAATTAGAAAGAAAATGGCGCTGTACTAATTTAGATGAAATCTATTTAGCTTGGAGAAATCATCTTTTAATTTATAAAAAATCTCTTAGAAAAGCTAGAACGAGTTATTACTCTGCATTAATAGAAGAGAACAAGAATAATCCCAGGTTTCTTTTCAGTACTGTAGCCAGGTTGACAAAGAGTCAGGACTCTGTTAATCCTAGCATTCCCTTAGAGCTTACTAGTCAGGACTTTATGAACTTTTTCAATAATAAAATTTCATCCGTCAGAGATAAAATCAATCATATTCTTCCCACAGTTAACTTAAATACTGTAACTACTACAACTCCTTCTATTGATCTCTGTCTTGATGAGTTTACTCCAATCGACCTTTGTGAGTTAGACAAAATAGTTTCCTCATCCAAACCTTCAACTTGTCTTTTAGACCCTATTCCTACCAGGTTATTTAAAGAAGTCTTCCCACTTATTGGTAGCTTTATTCTTCATATAATCAATTCTTCATTAACTTTAGGCCATGTACCGCAGGCTTTTAAAACGGCTGTAATTAAACCCTTACTCAAAAAGCCAACGCTAGATCCAGGAGTTTAGCTAACTATAGACCAATCTCTAATCTCCATTTCATTTCAAAAATCTTAGGAAGAGTGGTTGCTACGCAATTATTTGACCACCTGCAAGGAAATGGTTTACTTGAAGAGTTTCAGTCTGGGTTTAGAATCCATCATAGTACTGAAACAGCCTTAGCGAAGGTCACTAACGACCTCCTCATTGCATCTGATAATGGACTAGTTTCTGTACTTGTCCTTTTAGACCTTAGTGCAGCTTTTGATACTATCGATCATAATATTCTACTTGATAGATTAGAACACTATGTTGGACTTAATGGAACTTCGTTGCAATGGTTTAGATCTTATTTATCTGATAGGTTCCAGTTTGTTCATGCAAATAATGAGTTTTCTTTCAACTCAAAGCTTAGTCATGGAGTTCCACAGGGATCTGTGCTAGGCCCTACTCTTTTTAGTTTATATATGCTTCCGTTAGGCAACATTATTAGAAAGCACTGTATACATTTTCATTGTTATGCAGATGACACACAATTATACCTGTCAATGAAGCCAGATGATAGTAATCAATTAGCCAAGTTAGAAGCCTGTCTTAAGGAAATCAAAGCTTGGATGACTTGTAATTTCCTGCTATTAAATTCAGATAAGACTGAAGTCATTCTTGTTGGTCCAAAAAACCTTAGAAATTCCTTTCCAAATCAAACTTTCAGTTTGGATGCGGTTACTCTTTCTCTTAATAGCTCTGTGAGGAACCTTGGAGTTATTTTTGATCAGGATTTGTCCTTCAATTCACACATTAAATTTGTTTCTAAGACTGCCTTCTATCATTTGCGTAATATTGCCAAGATTAGGAGCATCTTGTCTCAGAGTGATGCTGAGAAACTGATCCACGCTTTTGTTAGCTCGAGATTAGATTATTGTAATTCTTTATTATCAGGCTGTCCTAAAACATCTTTAAAAAGTCTTCAGCTGATCCAAAATGCTGCAGCAAGAGTTTTAACAGGTACTAGAAAGAGAGATCATATCTCTCCGGTTCTGGCCTCCCTTCATTGGCTTCCCATAGAGTTTAGAATTAAGTTTAAAATCCTTCTTCTTACTTACAAAGCTCTAAACAATCAGGCTCCTTTTTATTTAAAAGATCTGATACTACCGTATTATCCTAACAGAGCACTACGCTCCCAAAATGCAGGATTACTTGTAATACCTAGAATCTCCAAAAGTACAATGGGAGGCAGAGCCTTCAGTTATCAAGCTCCTCTCCTGTGGAATCAGCTGCCAATCTGGATTCGGGAGTCAGACTCGATCTCTGTTTTTAAGAATAGGGCTAAAACCTACCTTTTTGATATAGCCTACAATTAGGGAGGGATCATGTGTTTCTGAACCTTCCCTTAGTTATGCTGCTAATAGGTTTAGTCAGCCGGGGGACCTTCAGTAATGCACTGGGCCTCACTCCTTTCCTCACTCTCTATGAAATATTTTTTTTTTGCTGGTCATTAACATCTGTTTGTTCTCTCCCATAGATTGAGTCCCCATCGTGCTGTTTGCTCTCTACATGTCTGTTCTTTTCTTCTTCTCTATCCCCTCACCCCCCAGCCAGTCGCAGCAGATGACTGCCCCTCCCTGAGCCTGGTTCTGCTGGAGGTTTCTTCCTGTTAAAAGGGAGTTTTTCCTCTCCACCGTCGCCAAGTGCTTGCTCACAGGGGATCGCCTGATTGCTGGGGTCTTTCTGCAACTGTGGGGGTTCCCCCCTACAGTTGATAGTACTATGAGATGACTGTTGTTTTGAAATGGCGCTATATAAATAAAGTTGAATTGAATTGAATTGAATTGAATTGAATTGAATGTTTATCAGAATAGCGCTCAGTGAGTGAGCGGGATTATGATTGCAAGAAAAAAAAACCCTCAATGCACATTTAGCAGACAACAATTCAACCACAAAAAAACCAAAAGTCAGAGAGGATCAGTGAATGGATGGGTGTAATTCAGTATATGTGAATCAGTGTGTTCATGTATGTTGAATGCAGGTGGGTGTTTATCAGTTACTGGAGGCAGCAAAATCTCTCCCAGCCGAGTTGTTATGTCTTAGTGTCTGAAACTCGGAAGCATGTCCTTGAGGCATGGCAGATGGAAATTTCCTGAGCCAGTCACATGTCCTTGAGAGTTCAGATGCAGCACACCAGAATGTTTATGAAGAGAAGCACAATCTTCTGTTTTGTCTTAAACCAGGAGGAAAATAGTCAACAGGGCGCCGAATTCAAGGTCTGATAGACACAGATCACTCAGAGCATAGAATTTTTCATCTCTTGCAATCCTGTGTTCATAATTTCCATACATAGGCTTTAAATCCATTCTTTGGAGGGCACCAAAACGACTCCAGATGTTTCCCTTCTAAACATGGGTAAACATGTCCGGTAGAGTCCATCCCTCTACAGTGCATGCCAGATGGTAATTTCCATGTTAGTCATTGCCGTTAGTTAGTGCTGTCCCCCGTCTGGTTGAATTGTTGAAGAAGCAGCTACGTCGGGACCACTTTTGATTAGCTCTTCCAGTTAAATTTTCGATACACCAGGAAAACTCCAGAGCCAATCAGCAGAAAATCCTGTGATCGTGAAGCCAAACCAGATAGATGTTTCCACATCATCAGTCGAATCATGCAGACACATGTGTTCCAATCCATGGGTCTCTCCGTAGGGGCTCCCCCTGGCCCGAATTTATGTAAAATGTTGTTAATTTTATTAAAGCCGCTCACCAAATCCATTTTTTTTGTTTGGATCAAGATTCAGCCAGAAGAACAGTGACGCAGACAAGACAGCAAGCTGGGATTCTCAGTTAGGGAGGGAAGGAGGGTGAAAGAGGGAGCAGAAGAAAAAGCGACTGTTCTCTCTGAAGGGCAGAAGGGAATGCCCGATATGTCTGTGCGTATGGCTGGGAAGTTCTGTCGGTTCCAGGAGGGAACAGATGCTATGGGTGGTATTGGTGTGGGTATGTGGTCCATCAGTTCTGGGTCTCTCCTTTCAAGTGTCCTGCTCTGGTGGATGAAGCTCGATCTCTTAAGTCTCCCTTTTGTTGGCTTGTTCAGTCTGTCCTTCATGGGATGGTTTTCCAGTCTTTTGAATTTGGCGGCCTGGGTCAGTACCTTGACGTTTCTTCTGTCTTCCAGTGGTGCAAGGCCTGTTGTTGTCTCCAGCGCTTTGATAGGGGTACTGCGCATGACTCCTGTCATCATTCGCATGGCTTGGTTTTGGAGTCTGTCCAGCTTCTCAGTGTTGCTTTTGGCAGCTGTTGAGGTTGCTGCCATGCCATACTCCAGAACAGGCCGAATCCTCCCCACATAGAGCTTCTTCAGGACACCCTGGTCTGCACCCCAGTCTGTTCCTGACAGTTTCTTCATTAGGGCCATCCTGATCTTTGCTCTTGCCTGGTTCTTGTGCAGCTGGTTCTTCCAAGTCAGTCTGCGATCCATGGTGATCCCGAGGTATGTGGGTGCATATTCAGCCTGGAGCTCATGGGAGTTGATCTGCAGTTTCACCTTCTGGGGTTGGGTGGACAGGGTGAAGACGGTGTATGTAGTCTTCCTCTCATTTAAGCTTACAAGCCATGACTTGGTCCATGCCTCGATCAGCCGGAGAACTTGCTGCACTCTGTAGTTTGCAGTCACGATGCTTTCCTCACTGCACCAGAGGGCTAGGTCATCAGCATAGATGGCACCTTGTACGTTCCTTGGCAAACTCTGGATGATGTCCTTAATGAATACAAGGAAGAGTGTTGGGGAGAGCACTCCTCCTTGTGGGACTCCTTCCCTCAACACCTTTCTCTTGCTGGAGTACTGTCTGACCTGGACTCTGGCTCTTCTGTTGTGCAGGTATTGGGCAATCCACTTGTACATGCGCCCAGCGATACCACACTGGCGCAGTTTCGGCTTGAGGCCATCTTTCCATACCCTGTCAAACGCCTTTTCTTGGTCTATCCATACAGAGAGGGTGTGCTTTTTTTTCTTGGAAGGCATCTTCTATGGCTTGAGAGATGTATGTTATTTGGTCCTCTGTAGACCATTTCTACCTGAAGGCTGCTTGCTCTGGGCTGGTGTGTTGTTTTCCGTCCAAGTGCCACATGAGTCTGGTGTTGATGAGACGCTCTAGCAGCTTTCCTATGCAGCTTGTAAGGCTTATGGGGTGATAGCTTTCAGCCTTCAACTTATCTTTGCTTTTTTTGTGCACTGGAATCATCGTGGCTTCTCTCCAGATCTGAGGCACAGTCCCTGATCTCCAACTGTCATTGAAAAGCTGCAGAAGTTTCTTCTTGGTTTTGGGGCCAAGGTTCAGCAACATTTCATTTGTGATCTTGTCAGACCCAGGGGCTTTTTTCAGCTTCAGTGTTGTCATTGCATCCTCCAGCTCCTTGAGAATGAATGGCGAGTTCATCACTGGTTCAATCTGTGCGTTCTGATGAATTTGCTGGGCTCCTTTGACAACCTACAAGCTTCATGATGAGTATATTTTATTAAATAACACTACATTAGCCTGCCCAAATAGTGAACTCTGGGGTGGCAACACTATACTTTATTGTGGCTTTATTTGTAGGCTATCTAGTAAAGATGTTTCAAGAGAATATCCGTGGCTTAAAGCAGAGAGGCAGCGATGGGGCCTGCTAATAGCAGATCATCAACATACTGCAACAGCAACGTGCCAGGGGGCAGGAATAAATCCTGCAAATATTGACACAGTATGCGATTAAAAATGGCTGATGAGTCAACAAAACCTTGTGGTAGTCTGCTGTATGTGTATTGCTGACCCTGATAGGTGAATGCAAAAAGAGGCCTGCTGTCTGCATGTAGTGGAATGCTGAAAAAAGCATTAGAAATGTCCACAACCATAAAAAATTTGTGTTCAATTCAATTCAATTCAATTCAACTTTATTTATATAGCGCCATTTCACAACAACAGTCATCTCATAGCACTATCAACTGAAGGGGGAACCCCCACAGTTGCAGAAAGACCCCAGCAATCAGGCGATCCCCTGTGAGCAAGCACTTGGCGACGGTGGAGAGGAAAAACTCCCTTTTAACAGGAAGAAACC
The DNA here is from genome assembly GCA_020510985.1 of Pholidichthys leucotaenia. Taxonomy (NCBI): domain Eukaryota; kingdom Metazoa; phylum Chordata; class Actinopteri; order Cichliformes; family Pholidichthyidae; genus Pholidichthys; species Pholidichthys leucotaenia. The sequence continues at coordinate 184,362,861 of CM035848.1, forward strand.
TCCAGCAGAACCAGGCTCAGGGAGGGGCAGTCATCTGCTGCAACTGGCTGGGGGGTGAGGGGATAGAGAAGAAGAAAAGAACAGACATGTAGAGAGCAAACAGCACGATGGGGACTCAATCTATGGGAGAGATCAAACAAATGTTAATGACCAGCAAAAAAAATATTTCATTGAGAATGAGGAAAGGAGTGAGGCCCAGTGCATTACTGGAGGTCCCCCGGCTGACTAAACCTATTAGCAGCATAACTAAGGGAGGGTTCAGAAACACATGATCCCTCCCTAATTGTAGGCTATATCAAAAAGGTAGGTTTTAGCCCTATTCTTAAAAACAGAGATCGAGTCTGACTCCCGAATCCAGATTGGCAGCTGATTCCACAGGAGAGGAGCTTGATAACTGAAGGCTCTGCCTCCCATTGTACTTTTGGAGATTCTAGGTATTATAAGTAATCCTGCATTTTGGGAGTGTAGTGCTCTGTTAGGATAATACAGTAGTATCAGATCTTTTAAATAAAAAGGAGCCTGATTGTTTAGAGCTTTGTAAGTAAGAAGAAGGATTTTAAACTTAATTCTAAACTCTATGGGAAGCCAATGAAGGGAGGCCAGAACCGGAGAGATATGATCTCTCTTTCTAGTACCTGTTAAAACTCTTGCTGCAGCATTTTGGATCAGCTGAAGACTTTTTAAAGATGTTTTAGGACAGCCTGATAATAAAGAATTACAATAATCTAATCTCGAGCTAACAAAAGCGTGGATCAGTTTCTCAGCATCACTCTGAGACAAGATGCTCCTAATCTTGGCAATATTACGCAAATGATAGAAGGCAGTCTTAGAAACAAATTTAATATGTGAATTGAAGGACAAATCCTGATCAAAAATAACTCCAAGGTTCCTCACAGAGCTATTAAGAGAAAGAGTAACCGCATCCAAACTGAAAGTTTGATTTGGAAAGGAATTTCTAAGGTTTTTTGGACCAACAAGAATGACTTCAGTCTTATCTGAATTTAATAGCAGGAAATTACAAGTCATCCAAGCTTTGATTTCCTTAAGACAGGCTTCTAACTTGGCTAAATGATTACTATCATCTGGCTTCACTGACAGGTATAATTGTGTGTCATCTGCATAACAATGAAAATGTATACAGTGCTTTCTAATAATGTTGCCTAACGGAAGCATATATAAACTAAAAAGAGTAGGGCCTAGCACAGATCCCTGTGGAACTCCATGACTAAGCTTTGAGTTGAAAGAAAACTCATTATTTACATGAACAAACTGGAACCTATCAGATAAATAAGCTGTAAACCACTGCAACGAAGTTCCATTAAGTCCAACATAGTGTTCTAATCTATCAAGTAGAATATTATGATCGATAGTATCAAAAGCTGCACTAAGGTCTAAAAGGACAAGTACAGAAACTAGTCCATTATCAGATGCAATGAGGAGGTCGTTAGTGACCTTCGCTAAGGCTGTTTCAGTACTATGATGGATTCTAAACCCAGATTGAAACTCTTCAAGTAAACCATTTCCCTGCAGGTGGTCAAATAATTGCGTAGCAACAACTCTTTCTAAGATTTTTGAAATGAAAGGGAGATTAGAGATTGGTCTATAGTTAGCTAAAGCTTCTGGATCTAGCGTTGGCTTTTTGAGTAAGGGTTTAATTACAGCCGTTTTAAAAGCCTGCGGTACATGGCCTAAAGTTAATGAAGAATTGATTATATGAAGAATAAAGCTACCAATAAGTGGGAAGGCTTCTTTAAATAACCTGGTAGGAATAGGGTCTAAAAGACAAGTTGAAGGTTTGGATGAGGAAACTATTTTGTCTAACTCACAAAGGTCGATTGGAGTAAACTCATCAAGACAGAGATCAATAGAAGGAGTTGTAGTAGTTACAGTATTTAAGTTAACTGTGGGAAGAATATGATTGATTTTATCTCTGATGGATGAAATTTTATTATTGAAAAATTTCATAAAGTCCTGACTAGTAAGCTCTAAGGAAATGCTAGGATTGACAGAGTCCTGACTCTTTGTCAACCTGGCTACAGTACTGAAAAGAAACCTGGGATTATTCTTGTTCTCTTCTATTAATGCAGAGTAATAACTCGTTCTGGCTTTTCTAAGAGATTTTTTATAAATTAAAAGATGATTTCTCCAAGCTAAATAGATTTCATCTAAATTAGTGGAGCGCCATTTTCTTTCTAATTGACGAGTCTTCTGTTTTAAGCTACGAGTTTCTGTGTTGAACCAAGGAGTTAGAAATCTCTGATTAGACTTTTTCTTTTTTAAGGGGGCCACCAAGTCTAGAGTCTGATGCAGAGAAGATGAAACACTATCCACCATGTTATCAATTACAGAAGGAGCAAGCTGTCTATAGCTTATTTCCGTTGTGTTGACACATGGCATAGAGGAAACAATCTGCATAAATTTGGTAACAGCATCATCTGAGAGGCATCTACTGTAATAATATTTTTCTTTAGGAGCCAAATAGTCAGAAATAGTAAAATCAAAGGTTAACAGACAATGGTCTGACAGTACAGGGTTATGAGGAGACACTACAAGATTTTCTATTTCTATGCCATATGTCAGAACAAGGTCCAATGTATGGTGGAGGTAATGAGTAGAATTTCCTACTTTCTGAGAAAACCCAATCAAGTCTAATATTGAATTAAATGCCACATTAAGGCAGTCACTATCTACATCCACATGTTTATTAAAGTCCCCTACTATAATTATTCTATCAGATTTCAGCACTAAATCAGCTAAGAAATCAGCAAATTCGGATAAAAATTCTGAGTAGGTTGATGGGGGACGATAAACTATGGCAAATAAAATTGGGTTTAACCTAAAATTGCTAAAGTGCCCAATACTGAGGACCAGGCCCTCAAAGGAATTATAACATGTTTTTTGCTTTACATTAACTAGTAATTTGAAATGGTAAATTGTTGCTACTCCTCCTCCACGACCAGAACTTCTGGGATTTTGACAGTTTAAATAACCAGAGGGAGTTGATTCATTTAAACCAACATAATCCTCTTGCCCTAACCAAGTCTCTGTAAGGGAAATTAAATCAATCTGATGATCAATTAACAGATCATGGACTAACAGAGACTTGGGAGTTAGAGACCTAATATTTAATAAACCACATTTAATTTTTAAATTATGAGGAGGAACAGAGGCCAAATCATTCAATTTAGAGGCTTTATGTTTAATTTGGGTTTTACCAATATTTTGCTTTATCACTTTGGGATGCTTATACATTATATTTTTATTTACTTTGGAGGGAGCAGACAATGATTCTCTGATGGGGAAGACAGGGGCTAAGTTGAGGGGTGGCGGATGAAGAGGAGCTGCAGAGAGGCGTGTAAGACTGCAACTCTGCTTCCTTGTCCCAACTCTGAGTAGTCAGGGTTTTGGAAATTTGGATAAAAAAGATGCCAGATTGTTAGATAAATGAGAAGCACCATCCAAAGTGGGATGAATGCTGTCTCGTCTCATAAGACCAGGTTTTCCCCAAAAAGAGCTCCAATTGTCAATGTAGCCCACGTCATTTTTAGGACACCACACAGACAGCCAGCAGTTCAAGGATGACGAGCGGCTAAACATGTCATCACTGGTCAGATTGGGGAGGGGCCCAGAGAATACTACAGTGGCAGACATCGTTTTTGCAAAGTCACACACCGATTCTATATTAAGTTTCGTGACTTCCGACTGCCGGAGACGGATGTCATTAATGCCGGCGTGAATAACAATTGTGGAATATTTACAGTTACTTTTAGTCAGCATTTTCAGATTTGACTCGATGTCGCCTGCTCTGGCCCCAGGAATGCATTTGACTATGGCTGCTGCAGTCTCTAGGTTCACGTTTCTGACTACAGAGTCGCCAATGATCAGAGTTTTTTCCTCAGCGGGTGTGTCGCTGAGCGGGGAAAAACGATTAGAAACATGAACAGGTTGGTGGTGTACCGGGGCTTTGCGACTAGGCTTCCTTCTCACCGTCACCCACCCAGTCTCCTCGCTGCTGAGGAGAGCCGGGGGACCGCTAACGGGGTTTAAGCTATGCTAGCTAGCTCCGCTGCAGCTAATGGGCGTCCGTCAAGACTAACTGGCGCAGACGGTGTTTCAATGCAGCGGAGCCGGGATTCCAAATCAGACAACCTCGCCTCGAGCGCCTCAAAAAGACAACATTTATTACATTTACCGTTATCACTAAAAGAGGCAGAGGTGTAGCTAAACATCTGACAGAGAGAGCACACCAGAGGAGGAGAGGAAAGAGCGCTAGTAGCCATAGCTAGTGGCTGGAGAGCAAACCACACAGGCAGACAGCAAAACAGGAAGTGACGATACGTTACCACAAGGAAGTGACGATCCCCTGTGGTGTTGTGGTGTAATGCTATACAAAAGCAAATAAGGATTTGGAATGGTGTAATTCGTAGGTAGCACCACAGAATTGGTCAGTCTCAGGTCATGGACCATCCTGTAGTCCTTTATTCCAGGCTTCTCTACAGGAAGAATTGGTGTGTTCCATGGGGAATGTGTTGGCACTAGAACCCCTGCCTGGAAAAGACTCTGTATTGTTCCTGCTATACCTGTCTCCTTCTCCTTTGTGAGAGGATACTGTGGTCACCGTATTGGCTGAGTATTTGTTTTCAGTGAGATTTTGACTGGTGAACAGGTAATCAGACCAACATCTGCAGAGCTGTCTGACCGTACGGGGGGGGGGGGGGGCAAAGTGTCCAAAAGTGCACCACAATGTGGATGGTCAGTGTTCTCTCTGCCATGTGTTCTGTCAAGGTGCAATGTTTGTGGAGTGGCCTGTATTGTCACATTGCATGAGATGTGATAGCAATTAGCAGATGGTGGGTAATGTAGGTCCCTACACTGTGTGACAACCCAGTCAGTCAACTTAAGACAGTTTTTCACCATTGGTCCCAGTGCCCTTGCCTCCTCCTCTCAGACACTCCCAGTGTCACATGAGGTGCAGCAAGTCCTTGTCCAAATAAACTGCAGCAGTAACTCCTTGTGGACCCACATAAATGTCCTTGCACACCAAGTCCTGTACCCCCACCAACGTCTCCCACTGGTCATCATACAGTTCCTGATCATCATGTGAATAGTTCATTGTGCAATGGAGTGGATCATGTGAGAAGTCATATGGTCGAACAGTGTCTATCCATGGGGCCCATGAAACATATTTGTCTACCATTTGATTTTTGTCAGGGCTCACATCACTCAGCTGTAGCCACCACACAGTTGCAGAAGAGGTTTGGTCTTCCTCTGTGTCTGTTTACTGTATTTGCAACTGTGGAGCATATATAGAAGTAGTCAAATCTGATGTGCACCAGAGCATGGTCCCATCTGGCAGACACACAACAGTTCCAGTAGAAGCAAAATAGATGTGTGCCCTCACTTTCAGCAACACATCTCTTCCCAAGAGATTTACCGGACAGTCCGGAGAATACAGGAACGAATGAACAAAGTCAAGTTAGGCCAATGAACAGTTCAATGGTACTGAGAAAGAGAGACGTTCTTGGGTCCCAGAAGTTGCCAACAACTGATGAATAGTTAGTGGACAGGGGTATAGAAGTTGATATTGATGAGAAGTGAGCCCCTGTGTCCACCATAACTTCATAAGTTTTGTCTCCCACCTCGAGGGACAGCATTGGATCCAAAAGTGCTCCCTCTTCAGTGTGGCTCCCTGGGCCCCATCATTGCTGACTAGGCATCATGCTCTGGTTGGGAGCCATGTGTGATTGCTGAGGCTGCTGTGTCTGCCGTGGCTGATCTGGCCACACCCCAGGGCCTGGGGATGGGGTAGGTGTGTATGGGTACCAGTTACGCCCTCTTCCAGGGACTGAAGCTGTACATTCATGAGTCCAATGACCTGACCTTCCATATTGATAACACATGTTCGGTGGACCAGTTGATCTCATGCCACCTCTGTATTCACCTCTTCCACGCCCTCTTTGTGGTGGGCGGGAATACCATTGTTGTTGGGGTGCCAACACAAAAGGTTCAGCAGGGACCGAGCCAATAATGCCCTGAGGGGTTGCCGCTGTAACGGCTGGAGCCTGTACAGTAGCTTTTTGTTTTTTTTATTTTTGTCTTTATTCACAACATCCCTAGTTACTTTCAGCTGGGCTTTTACCAACTGAATTGAAAAATCTGCTGTTTCTGTTTCTTTTTCATCGTGTTTTTGATTGTATTGTTTTACATAAGATAAGATAAGATAAGCCTTTATTAGTCCCACAATGGGGAAATTCCAGATAATGGAATAATGATGCAAATGAGACAGCCATTCTGCCCAGGTGCAGCTGACCGACCTTGACAGCCGGAAGCCCCACCGAGCGCCTTCACAATAAGAGCCCGGTGAAGCCAGAATATAACCCACAGCTGTCAAAGCCGGCAGCAAGTATACGTAGCCCGAGCACGGGCACGACCGGCGCTTGGATCGTGACAGTAGGTGCATTTTTGTCTTTGTAATCAGTTAATTTCTTAGGGGTGGCTCCCCCAGAAACAGATTAATTATGCAGACTGGTTCTAGGTGTTGTTAAGTGTTTTCTAATATTTTCAATCCACTTAATGCAGCCTCCCAGTTATCCTCCTTATCCTGTTTTGTTGAAGGGGTGGAGGTGGCAGCTATCCCTGTTTTGTTAGTGGCTCTATAGGTCTTAGTTGGTTAATAATTTGTTGTACTGTGTCTGCAGCTGTCTTGCTATCTTTTGTGGTCAACACTGGCCTCATATGTAGCACTCCTGTTACTGCATTTACCATGTCATTGCTTCCTTCAACAAATATAGCAAGGGGCATTTGTTTGGAGAGCACGTTTACACACTCTGTGTATCGGCTAGGGCGAGGCATCTGTTGAGCTGGAGGGGCTGTTGGAGGATGTGAGGCAACATCATCATATTGAGGTGGCGTCTCACTGTCCTCTTTTTGGTTAATCAGCTGAAAGGTTACCTTTCCAGTATCACTTACAACTACTGTCCTTCTTTTAATGCTGCCACCAGTTTAAGAATGTAACACACAGCCCTGGTCTTTTTCTTCTCTGTTTCTAGCAACTTGTTCTTAATTTTTCCTAATCTAGGATTTCCTGCCTTAACATTATTTTCCTCTGCAGTGAGATAACTTTTTATGATTATCTGCAGTATTTCCATCAGTTTAGTTGACGGAGGCATTGCTTTTTCTGACCCTGGTAAAAATCCTTGATCTTGCATCTCACACATCCACTGCTGAAACTTTCTGACTTCCTTTAATCTGTCTTCCAAATCTGTCTCCCTCTCAATCACCTTTTCTGTCCTCTCACATATTTCCTTCACAGTAAAAAATGGTTTTGACAATGCCATAGTGATCAGGTTTTCTATACAAACTATGGGAAGAAAAAGTTAATAGATATTTACAATCCCTAGGGTCCAAATTCCGGATCCCAAATTCCTTTCTGGATTTCTGGCCTCACCAAGCTTCTACTTGTCTTCCTAATGAATTCAAGTGGGTGAAGCACAACTCACAATTCCAGTGGAAAACAAAATCCTTTGTTTCTTGTAGACAAAAAAATATTTCACATTCTTCCCTTTTTTTTCCCCCTGGGGCTTTTTGCCTTTATTTCCAACCCACAAAATGCACTTCCCCTTATTCCAGACAACCAGAAAAGGGAATTCGAGATCAGAGCTAGTCTCTTTCACCCTACACCAGTCTTTGTGTCTTAAACTGGGATATAAGGGGTTAACCAGCCACACATTTATCCCCACAAGATTTACAGAATCAACACAATGTTGACATGATTTCTGGCCCTGGAAACACGCACACAGGCTCAGGTGAGATTTAAGAGTTTATTCAACAGCAGGTGTATGGATGAATGAGTGGGAAATGTAAATGTTGTCTTGGGGACAGGAGAGCACTGAGGGCAGAACAGACACCGTACAGCCAGGCAACCCTGAGGACAAAACAGAGAACAGAGGATGAGCAATTGTCTTAGCAGGGTGGTGAAAGTAATAGTGTGGCTTACTTGCAGGTGTATTGGTGACTGGCGTTGGCAAGAGAAGCTCCCGCCTGGGAGACAGCGCCCAGCTGCGCTCACTGCAGTGAGGATGAGAGGAAGGGTGACAAAGGGAAATTCCGCCACCAGGAGGGTCCACCTGTGCACAGGGGAAGAACTGAGGAGAACAGGTAAGAGTACCTTACTTGAGGGCGACATGTTGCGGCGTTGGCCGAGAGGAGTAGGCGAACGCAGAGCTTGAGCGTGGAGAAGAGCTGACGGCTCCAGGCCAAGGCTGCGGGCAGAGCAGGTTAAATAGCAGCAGCCTGATGAAGCCCAGGTGTGCGCACGGCTGGAGCGGATGACAGGAGGGAGAAAGTTGTGACAGTACTCCCCACCCAAGCAGCGCCTCCTGGCGCTGGCTTGTCGGGATGCGCCCAATGGAACACCTCAATGAGCTGCTTATCCAGCACGAAGGAAGGGCGCACCCAGCATCGGTGCTCAGGACCATAACCCTCCCAGTCCACCAAATACTGCAACCCCTGGCCCCGGCGTCGGGAGTCCAAGATAGAAGTGACGCTCCATGCCGGGTGTCCATCGATCATCCTGGGGGGGGGGGGGGGGCGGCACTCTGGGGGAAGGACAGAGAGGGTTAGAAACCACAGGTTTGACCTGAGAAACATGAAATGTGGGATGAACACGGAGGGGAGGGGGGAGCGCCAAATGCACAGCCACCGGGTTAACCACCTTCGTGACAGGGTAGGGTCCAACGAAGCGCTGAGCCAATTTCTTCTTCTCCCACTTCAGATTAATATTCTGGACAGACAACCATACTTGTTGACCCACCTGGTAGCGTGGCGCAGGCCTCCTGTGGCGATTCGCAGACTTGGCGTTGCGCGATGCGGCATGAACCAGGGCCTGACGCGTCTTGGTCCACAGTTGTCGACACCGTCTCAAGTGGGCCTGGATGGAGGGGACTGCCACTTCACCTTCTTCCTCAGGGAACAGCGGGGGGTCGTAACCTAAAGACGCCCGAAAGGGGGACATCCCAATGGCTGAAGACAAAGTGGAGTTATGGGCATACTTCACCCAGGGAAGATGAATGCTCCAGGAAGAGGGGTTAGAGGAGGTGACGCAGCGCAGAGCAGCCTCCAGCTCCTGGTTGGTGCTTTCGCAATGCCCATTGGATTGGGGGTGATGTCCAGAAGACAGGCTAACTGTGGCCCCCAGAGCGGTGCAGAAGCTCCTCCAGACTTTAGACACAAATTGTAGCCCCCTATCAGAGACAATGTCAGCGGGGAAGCCATGCAGCCTGACCACATGCTGCACCAACAGATTGGCCGTCTCGCGCGCCGAAGGAAGCCCAGGGAGAGGCACAAAGTGGGCCGCCTTGGAGAACCGGTCTACAATAGTCAAGATGGTGTTAAAAGAGTTGGAGACTGGCAGACCGGTGACAAAGTCTAAGGCAATGTGTGACCAGGGCCTCCCGGGGACCGGCAAGGGGTGGAGAAGACCCGCAGGAGGAGCATTAGATGACTTATTCATGGCACACTGTGGGCAGGTGCGCACATAGTTGGAGGCATCCTCCCAGAGTCTGGGCCACCAAAAGGACTGCTGGAGAAGATCAACAGACCGGGAGACACCAGGGTGGCAGGCGAGCTTAGAAGTGTGAGCCCAGTGAATGACGTCACCTCGGACTGACGAGGGCACAAATAATTTCCCTGCTGGGCCGCCACCAGGATCAGGTTCGGACTCCAGAGCCTCCAGGACTTTATCTCTGATGGCCCAGGAAACAGCCCCCATGACACACGAAGAGGGAATGACGGTATGGACCTCCTCTTCTGTGGCTTCAGGGGCGAACAGCCTGGACAGCGCATCAGACTTCTTATTTTTGGAAGCTGGGCAGTAAGTAATGGTGAATCTGAACCTGGCGAAGAACAGCAACCAACGCGCCTGGCGGGCATTCAGGCGCTTGGCTGTCCTGATGTATTCCAAGTTCTTATGATCGGTCCAGACCACGAAAGGCTGAGCCGCCCCTTCCAACCAGTGACGCCACTCCTGCAGCGCGAGCTTCACGGCCAGGAGCTCTCTGTCGCTGATGTCATAATTGCGCTCGGCTGAGGAGAGACGCTTGGAGAAGAAAGCACAGGGACGCAGCGCCCCGTCAGTCGGGGAGCGCTGAGACAAGACCGCCTCGACCCCAGTGTCAGACGTGTCCACCTCGACAAAACACTGTCGCTCAGGATCCACAAGAGAAAGGACCTGGGAGGATGCAAATTCCTTCTTGAGGGTTTCAAAGGCTGCCTCCGCTTCCGTCATCCACTGAAAGCGCACCTTTGGTGAGGTGAGGCGGGTCAAAGGGGGGGGTGATGGCACTGTAACCAGGAACAAAACGGCGGTAAAAATTAGTGAACCCCAAAAATTGCTCAACCTGCTTCTTAGAGGAGGGGGTAGGCCACTCGACCACCACTTTAACCTTGGCAGGGTTGGGGAGGAGCTGATTGTGCGAGACAATAAAACCCAGGAAAGAGGTGGTATTGGTAAAGAATTCGCACTTCTCAGCTTTGACGTAAAGTTTATTCTCCAAAAGACGTTGCAGGACCCGCCTCACATGGACCAGATGCTCCTCCCGAGACCGGGAGAAGATCAAAATGTCATCCAGGTAGACGAAAATGAAGACCCCCAGGAAATCACGAAGAACGTCATTAATCAGGCATTGGAAGACAGCAGGAGCATTGGTGAGCCCAAATGGCATAACAAGGTATTCAAAGTGGCCGCTGGGCATTCAGAAGGTCGTCTTCCACTCGCCACCCTCCTGGATCCGGACAAGGTGATAAGCACTGCGGAGGTCCAATTTGGAGAACCAGGACGCCCCCTGGAGGGAATTGAAGGCTGAGTCCATGAGCGGCAGCATATAACGATCCTTAACCGTGATGTCATTAAGGGCCCTAAAGTCAATGCAAGGCCTCAAAGAACCATCCTTCTTCGCCATAAAAAAGAACCCAGCATCCAGGGGGGATGAAGAGGGGCGGATAATTCCGGCACTGAGGGATTCCCGAATATAGGTGTCCATGGCCTCCCGTTCTGGGGCAGAAAGGCTATACAGGCGACCAGAAGGGAGGGGCGCCCCCTGCAGGAGATCAATGGCACAGTCATATGGGCGATGGGGTGGGAGGGATAACGCCTTTGACTTGCTGAAAACCAAGCCCAGGTCGTGAAACTCCGGTGGCATAGCAGAGAGGTCCGGCGGGGCGGAGTCACGGGCGGGTGCAGGCACAGACAGGGCACAGGCCGCAGACTGGAGGCAGGTTCCCAAACAGAAGGTGCTCCACGATAAGATGCAACCGGTCTGCCAATCAAACACCGGGTTGTGGAGGCGTAGCCATGAGTAGCCTAGAATGATGGGCGCCGCCGAGGTGGGAAGGACATAGAAACTGAGGTCCTCATGATGGTTGCCAGAGATAATGACGGAGATGGGTTTGGTAATATGAGTGACCTTTTCCAGGGGAAAACTGGTCAGGGCGACGAGATGAAGGGGAGTGGGCAAGACTTGGCAATGGATGCCCAGGCGGGTTGCCAGGCTCTTAGAAATAAAACATTGTTCTGTCCCCGAGTCCACCAGTGCGTGAGATGTGTGACCAATGGAGTTGTGGCAGAGTCTAATTTGAACCTGACATTTTGAGAGGGGATTAGACTGGGAAGCGTCCGCTAGGCCACCTACATTGACTCGCGGACCTCCCCTTTTGGCTTCACCGGGCAGACTTCCACGGGATGTTGGTCATCCCCGCAATACATGCAGAGACCCAACTCCCGGCGGCGCTGTTTCTCCGCTAAGGAAAGTCTAGCCCGCTCGATGATCATAGCGTCGGGATCGGTGGCGGCCTCCGAGGGAGGTAACGCCAGGGGGCGATACTGGGGAGTGTGGGAAAGAGCTCTGCGCGAGCGGCTGAATGGCTTCCGCTCGGCGGCCCGCTCCCTCAGCCTGTTATCCAAACTGATGGCCAAAGAAATTAATTCTGGCAGCCGATCCGGCTGTTCCCGGCTGGCCAACTCATCCTGCAAATCAGAATTTAGACTTCGGACGAATAGGCTGCAAAGGGCAGCATCACACCAACCAACCTCTTCCACCACCACCCGGAAGTCGACAGCGTAGTCGGCCGCTAAGCGGCTACCCTGGCGAAGGTTAAGAAGCCGCTCGGCCAACACGCTATCGTGATCCGAATGATCAAAGACCTCGAGAAAATCTTGCACGAACTGGGTATAGGTCAAGGTCGCGTAGCTGGCCTTCGCCATAATGGCGTAAGTCCAGGCTAACGCTCGCCCTTCCAGAAGATTTGAAACATACCCAATTCGGCTTTGGTCTGACGGAAAATCCACGGGCACGCGCTGAAACACCGTCTCACACTGTAGAATAAACCCACGCGCTCTGCTGAGCTTTCCGCTAAAGCGCGCGGGAGTGGGAATTGGGGTGAGACAGGTCGGCGGACCCGGAGCAGAGGAGCTGGCCTGAGGAGCGGGAGGGGCTGGCCCACCGAGCTGAGACGGAGGGAGTGCTTGCGGAGGATCGAGGCAATCCAACCGGCTATTAATGGAGGTAAGCTGATTAAGGATTACCTGCTGTTGGTGAACAATTAAGTCCACCCGAGCCTCAAGATTGGAGAGTCGGCGTACATACCCGCTGTTCGCTGGGCCGCTGTGCTGGAGCTGTACTGACATGATTTCTGGCCCAGGAAACACGCACACAGGCTCAGGTGAGATTTAAGAGTTTATTCAACAGCAGGTGTATGGATGAATGAGTGGGAAATGTAAATGTTGTCTTGGGGACAGGAGAGCACCGAGGGCAGAACAGACACCGTACAGCCAGGCAACCCTGAGGACAAAACAGAGAACAGAGGATGAACAATTGTCTCAGCAGGGTGGTGAAAGTAATAGTGTGGCTTACTTGCAGATGTATTGGTGACTGGTGTTGGCAAGAGAAGCTCCCGCCTGGGAGACAGCGCCCAGCTGCGCTCGATGCAGTGAGGATGAGAGGAAGGGCGACGAAGAGAAATTCCGCCGCCAGGAGGGTCCACCTGTGCTCAGGGGAAGAACTGAGGAGAACAGGTAAGAGTACCTTACTTGAGGGAGATATGTTGCGGCGTTGGCCGAGAGGAGTAGGCGAACGCAGAGCTTGAGCGTGGAGAAGAGCTGACGGCTCCAGGCCGAGGCTGCTAGTGTAGGCTCATTTGTAATTTCTTGTAATTTTTTTGGTAAAAGCAAAAACTCATTTGATTTTGAAAGAAGATATCATAAGTTTTAAAAAAAATTAGGGTGCCATTTTTTCTTCACATTCTAAGGGTCCGAAATCCAAGATGGCGGCCAAAATAGCCGCCGTTTAGCAATAATTCAATATCTTCGCTAGTACACATGATATAATTACAAAGTATCTAAACATAGGTTTTCTGACACAAGAAAACCAATGGAATCATCAAATTTAGGCTAAAGTTGTGATTTACATGCCTAATTTCAAGATGGCGTCCAAAATGGCTACTGTTTACACTAAATTCTACTTATTTCGACACCGTAGTCCATACAATGATATTGGAAATAAATGTTCAAAGACCTTATGTGTTTGATTAAAGTAATGTATTGGTCACATGGTACACATTATATGAACAAGTCAATAAACAAGTCTATATAACTATAGTGAAACCACGTTAGTTATTGTTCAGTCATTTTATGAACGAAAAAAATGCAAAAAGTCACATGGTATATAGATGTAGTTTTAGCAGTGGACATCAAACGTCTTCACACTCTTCATTTATCCCTGGTTGGCTTGTTTTGTTGTTGCAAGTGAAAACCCAACATCCACAGAATTCTGTACATGGGATATTGTTTTTGCGACAACTGCACCTTCCTTCACATCCACTTTTGCATCCACACTTTATCAGGTGCAGTACTGCCTCAGGAGCTGGTGGATTCAAACATTGAACAGGAGAGAAGTGACTTGAACCTGCGTCAAATGTCCAACCAAATGCAGCAGGTGCTGGGAGGTGTGGGTGATTTTCATCAGCTTTCCTCCAAATCATGGCTATGTAGTGTGCACGCCAAATATGTAAGTCCAGTGAACCAGAAGTTGGTGGAAGGTTTTCTCCTTCGGCTGCACAATCTGAGTAGAGGACCCAGCGAAGCTCTTTTACTGTTGTGTGGATTTTTGATCGATACAGCACGCAAACAAAACGTTCCAGCTGAGAGCATGCATCAGAGGGCAGTTCGTTGTCATTTCCTAGCATTGCTAGTGCATCCAGGATCTCAACGTCACAAGACATGAATGCCTTGAAGCACCAGTCTTTGGTTCTGCCAGCAAATCTACCAGACATGTCGGAGCCTGTCAGAGCATGAAGACCCAACAGTGCAGAAGCGCGCTTTTGTCCTAAGTTGTTGTATATGTTACAGACAGAAATGTTCCTCTTCAGCCTGCCCTTTCCAGTGAGGAAGACTGTAGAAACTGGCAAGTGTGGATACATGTGGACCAGTAGCAACAAGACATCCGTGTCTGGAGAACTGACCACAAGTTCTGCTTCATGGGGAACACTTACAGCATGCAGTATGAGCAACGTGTCTGCCTCTTCTTGGCTGTGAGTGAGAAGCGAGTCTGGAATATCAACATTGCCCTTGGTTTGTGTTCTTGAGGTCACCATAAATTTCTTCAGTCTGTTGTTTGAGCTCCTGCTGTGGCGTACAACCTTGTCAGCCAAATACTCGGTGAGCTCTGCTTTGGTCCGGATATCCGAGAGAAAGTCTTTCAGGGAAATATTCTGGATTAAAGTGGTGTCCTTCACATGGTAATATGTTGACTTTCCCTTGGTCCTCTTTGTCCTCATCTGTTCCTTGAGTGATGTTTTCATGTACCTGTCGAACACCAATCTGACCTCATCATAGTTTGCAGCCATGTTGCAGATTATCGCCAGAAAGGAGTCTGCAAAATCTTGACACGTCTTCATTTGGTCGGTCTTGGTAACCGAGTTTACCACAGCCATTCCATCGATGATGACTACTCAATATGCTGATGGTTGATTTGTCTCCACATCTGTATGTTCTACTGTTGTAGCTGCTACTTGTAGTGGTACATGCGCTGATTGATTGCCAGATGGCTCACTTTCAGTTGTCTCATTTCTGTCAGCTTCGGCCTGTTGTGCGTTACTACTGAGTTTCTCAAGATGATGCAGCATCGAAGCCTTATCATAGGCTAGCAGAAGAGACCCATCTGAAGCAAATAAGGATCGTGGTAACACACCAAACTCGTAAGTTCCAATGCACTCCTTCAGGTCAAGTTCTGGTCGACTTCTGGAGATAACGATGAAGCGCTGCAAGAGTCCTCGCTCTTCTTTGATCTTGACCACATTGTCCCCTACTCTGATTTCTGTTGATGCATTAGCGCTTTTGTAAGTTCCAAGTTTCCTTTTGGTCATTTTCTCCCACACAGAAAGTTTTCCTTCTGTCAGGCGTTCAGTGACGAAATCTTCAAACATCTGTTGACCAATCTCGTCACGGTGAAGGATGTTATTGGTAACAGTTTCATTCATCACTGACTTGGTGAGCAGGTTGTATATCTCATCCTCATCAGCAGATTCAAATGGGTTTCCATGCTGATGAAATACTGCACTGAGTTTGACTGCATTTTGTGTGACACGAGAGAGCTTTCCTCCTGTGAGTTCATGGTGTTATGTTCTTTTCTCATTGTTGCCAGTGCAGTATGTTTTTTGAAATTCGCGTTGTAAATTTGACAGTTCAGGTGCAATGAGAAAGTACTTGTCCAGTGATTTTTCATTCTGCGTGATTCCTACTATCCCACCAACGACTTGAGTTCACGATTCTCTTGTTCGATCCCATGGTCTGGACCTATTGATGTGAATCCAGCCACGCCTTTGGTGACACAGAAGTTGCCCTTCACAAACTCGGCCCATATTTCGGGATGATGTTTTTCCGTTTCTTGCATCGTAGATATGTACAGTGGCAGCAAGCGTGCATAATTGAAATGGTCGTGTGCAAAGAAGTACTTTATAAGTGCTTCCAGACTCTGCATATGTAGCAATATGTCTCGTTGTCTGGTTGCTCGAACAAATTGGAGAATGGTCTCAAACTGCTTCATGTAGTTGCTGATGAAACGCTGAATCTTGTTTGCAGTGCCTTCAGATTGTTTGATCTTTTTGAATATGTCCCTGGATTCAAACATTCGTTCAAAGTCCACAGTTTTTGACTTCTTGTTAGATGAAGACTCTGCCATGTTGGTTAATATATCAGGTTCAGGTTCAGGTTCAGGTTACTTTATTTGTACCCGTAGGTAGATTTGTTTTGCAGTCTGGTGACATCCATATTTACAAGCCACTAATTACATTCAACATAGACACAAACACAGGCACACATCTTACAAAATAGGTAAATATAAAATATGTACAATATAATTTTTATAGCTTGTTCAACTCTTTGACAGCAGCAGGGACAAAGCTGTTTTTGTAGCGCTGGGTTTTGCTTTTTGGGACAGCAAACCTCCGTCTGGAGGGAAGAAGGTGAAAGTTGCAGTGCAAAGGGTGGGAGTCATCATTTAAAATCGAGTCGGCCATCCTCTGTACTTGTCTGGTGTATATACTGTATATATATATATATATATATATGGACTCTAAGCTACG
Source organism: Pholidichthys leucotaenia (assembly GCA_020510985.1). Taxonomy (NCBI): domain Eukaryota; kingdom Metazoa; phylum Chordata; class Actinopteri; order Cichliformes; family Pholidichthyidae; genus Pholidichthys; species Pholidichthys leucotaenia. The sequence continues at coordinate 184,379,496 of CM035848.1, forward strand.
TTATGGTTGCTGTGGGTAATTGTTTCCTGCAAATACAAAGAAAATACATCTTTGTATACACATATACACCAAATGTTCAAACCTTAAGCTAATGCGGAAAAACTGCGTCCAGCGACTGCATTCAAACATCAATTATGGGGCCGCCGTGTTTAATTCAAGATGGCAGTCTGTCTGAAACACAAAATAAAAAGATTAGTAATCACAGGGAAGTTGTTATCCATGTGGAAATCTCTATTTAAAGTTAGTTTTATAAGTAATAGATGCTGAAAAAAATATTGGAACCAGATTTATATCAATCGTAATGTCTAATTTATGCCATTTTTGTATCATGGCAGCCATCTTGGATTTCAGGGCATTAGAGCGCGAAAAAAAAATGGCACCCTATTTTTTTCTTATGTTTATATCATATTCTAACAGAATCAGGCGAGTTTTTGCTTTTACCCAAAAAAATACACAAATTTTTATTTCATGACAAATGAGCCTAAACTATGCGGGCAGAGCAGGTTAAATAGCAGCAGCCTGATGAAGCCCAGGTGTGCGCACAGCTGGAGCGGATGACAGGCGGGAGCGAGTTGTGACAAATGTCAACATTCACAATATGCACAATATCTGCAGAATTTGTTGTGTATTTGTGTATCTTTCCCTGCCGGTCTAAATCACGTTTTAACCTTAACCAGTTTAACTATGTGTAGAGGGGCCTTACATAAATCCGCGTCCGGTATCTACAGTATACCAGAGGGACCTTATCATATAGATTAATCCCAGATTAATTTTAACAAGCTGGCGATACAGTTATTCACTATTTGTTGTTATTTTAGTGTCTCATACTGTATCTCTTCGTTTTCATTATTCTTGTATTGCTCACTCTTTGAATAAACTTGAGAGTCTTGTAATTATTCTTATGTTACTCACTGATGAAATTTGAGAGTCTTGTAGTGATTCCTATGTTACTCACATAATGATGAAATCTGAGTCTTGTTATTATTAGAGTTCCTTATTTATATGCTCACTTGATGTAAAATAAGATATCGCTCTGTATTAATACTTTATTATCATTCATATATTACTCAATCTATTAAAATTGATATTCTTGTAATATATAGTACTTCCTTATATATATTTCTCACTAGTTGATTGAAATTGAGGTTCTTGTAATATATAGTACTTGCTTATCTGTATTAATACTTCTTATTTCTCATTGATCTGACCTCAAAATGTCAACTTAGTGACCGCCGACATGATTGGCCAGTTGGCCGACTCCATTGGGACATCGGAGGTGACCAGACAAAAAAGTTTTTGCCTGTCTATTGCAGACAATTCGGGGCCCTGATCTCACAAGGTAAGCAAGAAACCTATTCTAAATTTCTGTAGAATTGTCTGTGGTATTCAGTCAAAGTAAGTCCTTTTGTCATAACTGTAATTTTAACAAAAAATTATGAAAATTTTTGAATTTAATGTCATTTTTGAAAAAACTTAGAACATGCAGAGAGTATTTTGATCATTATATTTTAGGTTAACATTAATGAGCAGCCTAGTCAATGGTACATTTTGGCAGCGCGGTGGAGGAGTGGTTAGCACTGCAGCAGCACAGCAACTCACCCTTGGCCGGGGGATCCTGGGTTCAATCCCAGCCCCCAACCAATAGTGATCTGTGAGGAGTTTGCATGTTCTCCCCGTGTCTGTGTGGGTTTACTCTGGGATTTCTCCGGTTTCCTCCCACATGCCAAAAACATGCAAGTTAGGTTAATTGGCATCAAACAGGGGATTCTAAATTGTCCTTAGGTATGAATGTGAGAGTGAATGGTTGTGTGTCTCTCTGTGTTGGCCCTGCGATGGACTGGCGATCTGTTCAGGGTGTACCCTGCCTCTCGCCCAAAGATGCTGGGATAGGCTCCAGCCCCCCCGCGACCCAAAAAGGATTAAGCGTAAGAAGATGGATGGATGGATGGATGAATCACGCAGAGAGTAACACAGCTGCGGGTCTCCGTCCCAGCACAACCTGAAGAGCAGAAAACCCCAAAAAGAATAGAAAAGGGTACATATAGGTACCAAAAGGGTACCTATAGCTCTGGTTCTTGGGCGGTCCCAGCAACCTCACACAATGGCTATCTTCTTGTTGAGCCTGTCATAACCTGGCTTCTTCATCAGATGCTCCTTTGTCCTCCAGTGGCTGGCAGGCTGCAGTGAGATGCTCCTGTTATTCTCAACCTGTTTTCTTTCAGTTCCTTAATGCAACCTCATGACCATCCCATGACTTGGGGACATTCCCCTATATGTACACAGAAAGTATTCTTCTATTGCTTTAAGCAGTTGTGTGTGTGTGTGTGTGTGTGTGTGTGTGTGTGTGTGTGTGTGTGTGTGTGTGTGTGTGTGTGTGTGTGTGTGTGGCTAATAACCCACATCCTGTTATGTATGCTGTAAGCTGTGAAACCTTTAAACTGACATTTAGAGCAAGCACATTGTGTAAAAAATATTTAATATCCTATCTTATCTAAACATTTCTATCATAACACCAAGACGTTCCCAGACCAGCTGGGAGACATAGTCTCTTTAACATGTCCTGGATCTGCCCTGGGGTCTCCTCCCTCCTCCCATAACACACACATAAAAAGTAATTCCATTTCTGTACCTGCTCTTTCCTTCGCCTACAGTATATTGTCATTCACATTATGTAGACTGTCATGAATCTGGGTTTGGCTGTTCCAAACTCAGTTCTAACTAATTGTTATGTTTTGCCAAATTTTCTTTCTGGTGCGTCAGAGAGCTGTTTGGGTCCTTCGTTCTCTGACAGCTTGGGCACGCCTCCCCCCCCCCCATCAGTGCCACCAGCTGTTTCACATTCTGAGTGCTCACACACACACACACACACACACACACACACACACACACACACACACACTCCATTCATTCCCATTCACACGCCCATACACGCACTTATACACCGGGTCCAATCATGTTCAGCCCACGCTTCCTTGCACCGGCAATCTCTTCCATCATTAGCTCACAAGTATTTATTCTCTGCATTTGTGGAAAGAGATTGTCGGAGCATTCACCTCCATTTGTGGCAGCTAGTTCTCCACGTATTGGTGTTCACTACTGCCATGTTATCCAGCCAGTCACTTTAAGTCCGGTAAATCCCTTGGTGTTAGGGCTGGCCCAGCTTTTCTCCTTTATCCACCAGACTGCACGGAATAGCGCCGGCTCACTCCAGCTCGGTAAGTTATATTTGCCTTTCTTCCTGTGTCGACAGCTGCCCTGCGGCACGGCTGTTGAGCATCCAGGAGGCGCCCTGTATGTCTGGTGGCCTAATCTCATCATTTCAACTTCCTGTATTTGTGTAGTCAAGCTGAACTGGTTATTTTTGTGGTTTAATTTAATAAATGGTACTTTCTACTCACGCAGTTGGGTTTTTCATTCTCTCCCTGGTGCGTCGTATAATGCCGCACAGGGATTTGTGACAGAATGCTCCGACCAGACAGAAAAAAACAGCAGAGTAGAAGTGTGTTTTTTTCTTTTTCTTTCCATGCTTTTTCCCTTCCTCCCCGAGTTTAAACATGGGGGTTCGGACAGAGAGGGAGCTGGAGCGGGAGCTACGTTCGCTGTGTTTTCTAGAAGAGGTTTTCTCATGGATGCAGAAGCCCTGTTCCTCCCTGGCTGTTCGACAGGCTCGGGACACCACGAGGAGGGTTATGGAGCAAGACAGCCTCTGGGATCATCTGGAGGCAATGGAGATCCTCCGGTACATCTTCGCCGTGCCATGTGAGGAATTGGCTGAGGATCTCCCAGTGCTCGAGCTCCTCGCGATCACTTCGCTCATTTCTTGGGAAGATGCGGGTCTTCTCTGCATGGGTGACCTGCTGCCCAGCGCGATGCTCCACATCCCTGGATTATCTGGTTCCCGAGTTGCCCAGGAGGAGGAGGAATCCCCGCCGCAAGAAGCGTCCAGCCCTGTTTACTACAGCTCTGCCTCGCCGCTCCAAGCCATGCTCCGCTCCATCATGGGAGGAAATGGAGGAACATAAGCGGACTCTTCTGGCAGAGACAGACCTCACCTTGGAGGTGAAGCCGTGGCTCCTCCTGGAGATGGCTGGGTGATTACAGGGATTTGTGACAGTAGACCAAGAAAACTCTGCATCACTGCTGTAGTCCTAAAGCTGTCTAGTAGTTCACATATTGTCATGTTTTAATGCTGTTAGTCTGTGATGACACTTTCTTAGAGACTGCCCTTTTTTACATCAACAAATTGTACCTGATTATAGTAACAAATGTTAACACTGACTATGGGAACAACAAATGTTTTCCAGAGTGTCCTAATCCTGATTTAATTAATTTCTCTATTGCACTCCCAGGTCTGCCCCATGGACCCTGCTTCTGGACTGTTTATTTTTTAATAAATATTTCCATCCATCCATCCATCTTCTTCTGCTTAATCCTTTTCGGGTTGCGGGGTGGGGGGGGTGGAGCCTATCCCAGCATCTTTGGGCGAGAGGCAGGGTACACCCTGGACAGATCGCCAGTCCATCCCCCAAAATAAATTCCTGTTTGTTATATGTTGACTAACTTGATTTAAGATAAGATAAGCCTTTATTAGTCCCACAATGGGGAAATTCCAGGATTGCAACAGCACAGGGATAGCAACACTCAGAGCAACAATCAGAAGGCAAGAAAAAACAACATCTAGTAAACATATGTCCATATTACTATAAGTGTATATATATAGACACACAGTGCAGAGCATTATGGTTGGTTGGTGAATGTGCAGCAGAAAGTCTAAGCTCTCTCTCCGCGGATGCGGCGGGCCAGCTGGAAGTCTTTGGGCATGATGGTGACCCCCTTAGCGAAGAAGAGACCACCAGGTGGGCCTCACTGGTCTCCTGCAGAGCCATGACGGCGAAGCTCAGGAAACGCAGGACGGTCTTGAAGTCCTGAGCGATCTCCCTCACCAGGCACTGGACGGGCAGCTTACGGATGAGCAGCTCCGTGGATTCCTGGCAGCGACGGATCTCTCTCAGAGCCACGGGCCTGTGACGGCGAGGCCTCTTCACTCTGCCGGTGGCCGGAGCGCCTCTCCGAGCAGATTTGAGGTTGATTTTCTTTTACATTCTACTCATTCACCTCCAAAAGTTTAATATTGTGATGAATTTATTTTTAGAAATAACTCAAATCTTAAAAATAAAACTTTCATATTTTACAATAATCCCATATAAATTTAGCCAGTTTAAGAATTTTTTTTTTGTTTGAAATTTGAATATGTCTGAGCTATTTGATATACTGTAGATCTGAATGGTGATGTGCTCATTTTTGGAGATGCAGTACTATTTTTACAAAATATTATTTGAAAAAAGATTATTATTCCACAATCAATTATTTCCAACGTCACTAAGGATTATTAATTACAATGTTGTGTATATATTTAATATGTACAGTGTATTTTAGGTTCTTGTTTATCACTATGTTTTAAAAAGGTTGAAAATCCTTCAGTTTTGCAGAGGTGAGGTAAACCATTTGTGAATCTGTCACACTGAATAAACAATAGATTTCATCTTCTATAGTAACTGAAAGGGCACAAATGAATTCAGGCATCCAACGTTTCACAACATTTCTTTATATATTTTAAAACAATAAAAACAAAACACATTTACAACCTAAAATGAACTGGAACTGACATAAATGACTGCTGAAGCTTAATAGCAAAAAACTTTTTTTTAAGCATGCATAGCTAAAATGGATGAACATAAACAGACCATATAAGTGTGATTCAGCATATTTACAAAAACCACAGAGCAACTAACAACAGTCAAAGTCCTTACAATGTGATCTAAAGTGTTGTCATAATTACGTTGTCAAAACTAGACAGCTAAAGGTTTGATCACAGCTGTGCTACATTAGCATAACTGTCAATAACACTATACCATATAGTTATTTAAAAAAGGTTTACAAGAGGGCTGCACGGTGGCGCAGTTGTTTAACACTGTGGCAGCACAGTTTACCCTCGGCCGGGGGATCGCAGGGATCATGAGATCGTGGGTTCGATCTCAGCCCCCGGCCAACAGTGAGCTGTGTGGAGTTTGCATGTTCTCCCCGCGTTGCGTGGGTTTACTCCGGGATTTCTCCGGTTTCCTCCCGCATACCAAAAACATGTAGGTTTAGGGCGCTCGCGCACGCAGCGACCGGCAGCCGGTGGCTTGTCACCAGACTGCAAACCAAATCTACCTACGGGTACAAATAAGTAACAAAAAAAAAAAAAAAAAAAAGAGATGCGCATCAGAAAGGATTATGTTAAATAAACGATTCTATACCACAAGAGTCCTTGCTTGACACGCTGTCGGGCTCTGAATAACCAAAGATCTGAGATGTTAGCAGCCTGCAGTATATTGATATTAGCCTCCAGGAAGTGCTGCTTATCTATACTTAGCAATCGGTACAGGATTATAGTGAGTCAACAATGCAACACCTACTGGCCAAGAGGTCAGAATCCTTTATATTGCACCTTAAAGAGCAAAATATGAATATTTAGCATAACATGAAATAAGACTTGTCCAAGGTGTACAGGATTGACAAAACAAAAACAAACAAAAACAGAACAACCAATCAACACATTGTTGACAAGGAGCTCATATAAGAGCATGTTGCAGGAGGTGTACTTTTGGAAGAATATCAAAACTTGATTAACTCTTGCACTCCGGGATACCACGGGCGGTCACGTCTCTGCATCCTAGCGCGCCCTCGTGCGCACTAGGACACACACTGTGCGTCTCAGAGCGCACTGAAAAAACAAAGCTGCATTTCCGTTCTTCCACTACAGACACAGCCGAGAACAGAAAGCCAAAGGAGTGCTTTGATTGGTTTAGATTTGATTGACCTCTCATTCAACTAATAAGAGCCTTGAATTGGGTTTCTGAAACCTTGAAGAACCAATGACTGAAAACCTAGCAAGAAGGACCCGCCTACTAATGGCTGCGAATACAGCGATCCAATTGAAGCAGAGAAGTTTGACGATTGAAAGCGTGCGTCCCCGTGCGTAAAATCTGTTTTGTGTAAGCCGCTGGGTGACACACACGCGTTCGCCAGTCTTTTTTTCTTACTACTGTTCTTATTTGTTTTGAAAAATCGTTCGCCAAAACCGCAATCATGGAAGCGCAAAACCGCAATAATGGAATCATGGTTTGACTGGGTCGCGTGACTAGAACCATGAGTCGTAACAAGCAGACCAGCGTCATGTTTGTCTGACAATGAGGAAGAGAAGTTCGCCAGCGACACTGCTGTTGTGGACAGGTAAGTGTTATAAGCTAAATTATTCTTTATCCCTGAAAATTGTAATGAAAATGGCTTTTGACCGATCAGTAAATTACAACTGTGCGTCATTGCCACATGACGGACCGGTCCGTGCGCTGCGTCCAGACTGTGAACGCCCCCCCCCCCCCCCGCTACTCTTCTGTAGCGGATTGCAGATATATTGCAGATATTTTAGTACAACTGTGCGTAGTAGACCGCGGCGCACCGTCCCCGCGGTCATGTGGTGATGGACAATGTCCGTCCTCTGTAGCGGGGGGGGGGAAGGGTGTATGTGTGGGAGTTGTTATCCTCTACTGTACATTACAGATATTTTAGTATAATTTTTAGTGCACTGTAGGTTATTTTTTCTTGTAAAAAAAAAAAAGCCACATTTTTTACGTGGCATGCTTCTTTGTGTGTGGGGGCTAGTTTGTTCCTTCATTCATTCATGAATGAATAAACAACCCCCCCCCCCCCAAACACACACACACACACACACACAGCCCTGAGTGTCACCTTTCATTAGAGCCCATCATCAAGCTTCTATATTGAATCATTCAAAAGTTACAGACGTTTTTCCAAACTGTGCCATTTGGCACAATTTGGCACAGTTCAAAAACGCCTGGGAACAACCTGAGAAAAAAAGCTGTGTAATATATTCATTTTTTGTGGTATTGTTACAAAATTTTGACCTCAGCTGGATAACTCTTGGTTCTACATTTCTGTTGCATTTTCCAGCCCGGATCTGACAGTTGTGTGTTATTTGCAAGCATTTGTATCAAAAAAAAACACCCAGGCAAACTTTATTTTCTTCAAGTTCAGTATGTTTAGATGACTGTTACTCAGTGGCAGGAGCACTTAGAGAGATTATGACTGTTTTGCCAAAAAATTTAAAGTGTTTTCTTTTAAATGAGACCAACCCCATGAAGATGTTGCAAAGGGTTGAAGAACAGCTTTTGATTTACTTTGGGTACATTATTTTTAGGCGTTTTTAGGGAAATTGACCAGAGTGCAAGGGGTTAAAATGATGAATGGTATAAAAATATGGTATATGACTGTCACACGGCACAAGAAATGAAGAGTAATTGAAAATTACAATGAGGGATGCATAGGATATAGCTAGGATGAAATAAAAAAAGAAGAAAACAAAGGGTTTATTTGACCTTAACATAAAATATGACTATCTCAAAATTAAAATATTGTCAAAGTATTTTTAATAATTCAGTTTTATGTACAGTATGTATGTTTGTATGTATGTATGTATGTATGTATGTATGTATGTACGTATTTTTGATGGTTCAGTTTGTAATTACAGCTCCTTGTTCAGGATTGGTTGTTACGACCCGAGTGCCAGTCCTGTCCGCGCTCGGGCCACGCATAGCTCGCTGCCGGCCTTGACAGCTGTGGGTTGTATTCTGACTTCACTGGGCTCTTATTGTGAAGGCGCTCGGTGGGGCTTCCGCCTGTCAAGGGCGGTCAGCTGGCTGTCATTACTGCTCGTTAGCGTTCGCCTTTATAAGGCGGATTCTGACGGCAGTCCAATTGCAGGAGTATCGTCGTCAGACATCATCTAAGCCTCGTCAGGCATTCATTGTTCTGGTCTGGTCAGGTTCGTGTGTATGTTCTCGTGCTTTGCTCGTTCATGTCATGCCATGTTTTAGACCGTAAGTGGCTGAGGTTAGCCTTACGGTCCCATGCTCAGTGTTCAGTGTTTTTTCGCCACAGTCATAGTCTTGTATGTGTGTCTCGTGTTTTGTAAATAAATCACCATCATTGCAAACTCATCGGTGGACTCTTGGCGTCTTATGGTGATCCGCAAGGATCACCGCATGACAGTATACTCCTGCCACGGACATCTAAACGAAGACGCCACACTGAGACGCCTTTCTTCCGTGAGTTTTGCCATTGTGTGGAGTTTTTTCTCCTGTAGTTGGACTTGGTAGGGAGATGCCCGCCAGCGAGTGTGATTATTGCCCGGAATGGCTGGATGAGATTGACGGCTATCTGGCAGAAGCCGCCCGTCTCATGCCCACTGATGCTGCCGATTATTACTTATACCTCGCCCAGCGGGCTGTATACCGTTACCATCTTACCTATATTCTGGAAGGGGAAAAGAGGTTATCATGGATTTTTGCACAGCGCACATTGAGGGAGAAGGCGCTCCAGGAAACCCCTCCACCTCCCGCGAGGACAGCATCCCTGGCGAGAGTGGAGATTCATCGGCTGGAGGGAAAGCCCGGCAGGGGATCTGTGGATCGGAATCCAGTGCCTGCCACCCGCCCTGTCCCAGCGTCATGTGTTCCTGGGCCCTTCGCCACTCCATCGGCCAGTAGGCCCCATAGCCGTGCTCCTACCAAGCCCCAACGAGAATCCCGTCCGGATCCAGCTCCGGGTCGTCGGAGGGGCCCAGCCTCCCTGTTGGCCGCATCATTCACGTCACGACAGATGGGAACCCCCGCAGCCACCACCCACGGGTCATCTGTTCCAGCTGCGCTGTCAGCTCCTCGTGCCCATGTCGCCCCGACTGCCATGTCCTCCCCTGTGATGTCACCCCCTGTGGCTGGGAATACTGTGAGTCGTGCTTCGGCGAGACCTGTCAGCAATCCATCTCGAGCAGCTCCTCCTCGTGGCCCCGAGGAGCCTGCCGTTTTCTCCCGGAGGGATAAAAGGAGAACTGTACTGTTACGACCCGAGCGCCGGTCCTGTCCGCGCTCGGGCCACGCATAGCTCGCTGCTGGCCTTGACAGCTGTGGGTTGTATTCTGACTTCACTGGGCTCTTATTGTGAAGGCGCTCGGTGGGGCTTCCGCCTGTCAAGGGCGGTCAGCTGGCTGTCATTACTGCTCGTTAGCGTTCGCCTTTATAAGGCGGATTCTGACGGCAGTCCAATTGCAGGAGTATCGTCGTCAGACATCATCTAAGCCTCATCAGGCATTCATTGTTCTGGTCTGGTCAGGTTCGTGTGTATGTTCTCGTGCTTTGCCCGTTCATGTCATGCCATGTTTTAGACCGTAAGTGGCTGAGGTTAGCCTTACGGTCCCATGCTCAGTGTTCAGTGTTTTTTCGCCACAGTCATAGTCTTGTATGTGTGTCTCGTGTTTTGTAAATAAATCACCATCATTGCAAACTCATCGGTGGACTCTTGGCGTCTTATGGTGATCTGCAAGGATCACCGCATGACAGTATACTCCTGCCACGGACATCTAAACGAAGACGCCACACTGAGACGCCTTTCTTCCGTGAGTTTTGCCATTGTGTGGAGTTTTTTCTCCTGTAGTTGGACTTGGTAGGGAGATGCCCGCCAGCGAGTGTGATTATTGCCCGGAATGGCTGGATGAGATTGACGGCTATCTGGCGGAAGCCGCCCGTCTCATGCCCACTGATGCTGCCGATTATTACTTATACCTCGCCCAGCGGGCTGTACACCGTTACCATCTTACCTATATTCTGGAAGGGGAAAAGAGGTTATCATGGATTTTTGCACAGCGCACATTGAGGGAGAAGGCGCTCCAGGAAACCCCTCCACCTCCCGCGAGGACAGCATCCCTGGCGAGAGTGGAGATTCATCGGCTGGAGGGAAAACCCGGCAGGGGATCTGTGGATCGGAATCCAGTGCCTGCCGCCCGCCCTGTCCCAGCGTCATGTGTTCCTGGGCCCTTCGCCACTCCATCGGCCAGTAGGCCCCATAGCCGTGCTCCTACCAAGCCCCAACGAGAATCCCGTCCGGATCCAGCTCCGGGTCGTCGGAGGGGCCCAGCCTCCCTGTTGGCCGCATCATTCACGTCACGACAGATGGGAACCCCCGCAGCCGCCACCCACGGGTCATCTGTTCCAGCTGCGCTGTCAGCTCCTCGTGCCCATGTCGCCCCGACTGCCATGTCCTCCCCTGTGACGTCACCCCCTGTGGCTGGGAATACTGTGAGTCGTGCTTCGGCGAGACCTGTCAGCAATCCATCTCGAGCAGCTCCTCCTCGTGGCCCCGAGGAGCCTGCCGTTTTCTCCCGGAGGGATAAAAGGAGAACTCCACCTGCTGCAGCAGGCGCCACCTTCTCTCCAGGAGACAGGCAAGTGCAAATTGTTTCTTCCCATCATTATTATGATCTGCCTGGTCTGACTCCTGGGGCCGGAGTTCGGGGTTCGCAGCCCCCTGAGCTTCCGCCACCTGCTGTAACTGTTATTCCTAAACCTGCTGCCTCTGTGTCTTCCCCTGCTGATTGGTCCGCGACGCCAGGCCTATGTCGCGGGAGGAGGGGGGGGGCCTGCGTGGCTGGAAAGCCTGGATCCAGCCCAGCAGCCACGTCGTGGACAGAGGAGAGCAGACTGCGGCCCGGAACCTGTGCTGACGGAGAAGCGTCCCCAGGTTTCCTCGCCGGAACGGTCTGAGTCAGCGGGTCGAGTGTCCCCTGCCCCCACGCCATACGGGCCATCGGCGTGGACATCAGCGCGGGAGGAACCTCTGGCTCCAGACGCTATCTTGCCAGCTGCGTAGCCCGATGCAGCTGAGCTGGAGCCTGCGGACGAGAGTCGCCGCCCTGAACCTGGATCGACGAAGTCCTAGGTGGCAACAGAACCCGAGTGCAGGCAAGTGCTCCCTATTGTGTCTCTGTCCTCTGTTTCGGAGCATTTGTGCCTGCCCTCGGGGAGGCGAATGAGGAGCAGCCGCCTGCTGCGCCCGAGCTCGTCTCACTGGGTTCTGTTGCTACTGGTGATACTGATCCCGGTTTTCCTGTTGTGTGTGAGCTTCATTGCAGTGTCGCCGGCACGGAGCCAGTCGGGGTCACTGATTTGGAGGTCCCAGGTTCGGGGGTGGAGATCGTCAGCGGAGCTGCACCGACCCAGTCGGGGTCTGTTGTGGAGGCGGCGGTGGCCCAATCGGGGTCAGACGGGGGGGGCGCCCGAGACCCAATCGGGGTCCATCGCTGGAGTGGCCTTGGCCCAATCGGAGTCCAACGTGGGTGCGCCAGAGGCCCAATCGGGGTCCACTGCAGGCGCGGTTCTGGCCCAATCGGGGCTGGACTGGAGTCTGCCCGAGGCTCAATCGGGGTCCATCGCGGGAGCTGCTTTGGCCCAATCGGGGTCCGACGTGGGTGCAGCCGGGACTCAATCGGGGTCCATCGGAGGTGCAGCGCCGGTGTGGTCCACGAACGGTGGAGGAGCTGCAGACCCTTCGCCGTCAGACGGAGTTCGGGCTCATCTTTGCCTTCTAGTCCCTCTACTGAGTCGTCGCCCCTGTGCATCATCGCCAGGTGCCGTGGGGGTCCCTTCTCGCTCGCCCTGGCTCTCCCGAGCTTTGTCTCCGCCAGGGAGGCCGCCGCGGGCTGTTTTCCCCCGGTACTGGTGGCTGAGGGACGCGGGTCGGCCGCCTGAGGAACTGCTTCGCTGGTACGGCGCTTCGGGTCGGCCACCCGACATGTTATGTGTTTTGCTGGGCGACCTGGTTCGGCCACCAGAGGAGTGGACGTGCTGGGCTTTGGACTGTGATGAGCCACCCGGTCATGTCCTGTCCCCCATGACCGCCCATCGGCCGTTGGATGCGGGAAGCCCATCTGAACCGTTCCTGTGGCACCTGGTCTCCGCCGATCGGCATGAACTGTTGGGGGGTAGAGGTCATTTTTTTTTGGTGGGGGTTGATCCAGTAATTGTTCTGTTTTTTTTTTTCTTTCTTGTTACCCTGTGTTTTTGTAATGGTTATTTGGGTATCTGTGAGTATTTGTGGTTTACCCTGCAGTTGCCTTATTTTGTTTTATGTGCAGTTAGGTTTGACCCAGTAATTGTTCTGTTTTTCTGTATTTGGTTATTTGAAAATTCACTCGAGCATTCACACAGGTGAGAAGCCATCTTCTTGTGAAACGTGGGCAAAGATTTAATTTTTTCTTGCTGTCCTGTGCTGTTTGCTGTAATTATTATTTTGGCATTTAATCTGATCTGAGTGTTTGGTATATTTTTTTTGTCATTGTGCTGTGTTAGTTTTTTCCCTTGCCTGGTCTTGATTGTGTTTTATTGTACTGTTTCTGGGTTTGGTCTCTCTCTCCCTCTGGACCTGCCCCCCAGCCGCCCACCCTGGAGGGGGGGGGGGGGCAGGGTGGTCTATGGGCGTTCTGAAAGCCCACCCTGGGAGGGAGGGTACTGTTACGACCCGAGCGCCGGTCCTGTCCGCGCTCGGGCCACGCATAGCTCGCTGCCGGCCTTGACAGCTGTGGGTTGTATTCTGGCTTCACCGGGCTCTTATTGTGAAGGCGCTCGGTGGGGCTTCCGCCTGTCGAGGGCGGTCAGCTGGCTGTCATTACTGCTCGTTAGCGTTCGCCTTTATAAGGCGGACGCTGACGGCAGTCCAATTGCAGGAGTATCGTCGTCAGACATAATCTAAGCCTCGTCAGGCATTCATCGTTCTGGTCTGGTCAGGTTCGTGTGTATATTCTCGTGCTTTGCTCGTTCATGTCATGCCATGTTTTAGACCGTAAGTGGCTGGGGTTAGCCTTATGGTCCCATGCTCAGTGTTCAGTGTTTTTTCGCCACAGTCATAGTCTTGTATGTGTGTCTTGTGTTTTGTAAATAAATCACTATCATTGCAAACTCATCGGTGGACTCTTGGCGTCTTATGGTGATCCGCGAGGATCACAGCATGACATTGGTGAATACAAATCATCATATCCATCTCAGCCAGAAAAAGGTGGATTGTCCTCTTTGGGTTGAGGACAGGCTCCTGCCCCAAGTGGAGGAGTTTAAGTATCTTGGGGTCTTATTCATGAGTGAGGGGAGAATGGAGTGAGAGATTAACAGACGGATCGGAGCAGCATCTGCAGTGATGTGGACGTTATACCGGTCTGTTGTGGTGAAGAGGGAGCTAAGCTCTAAGGCAGAGCTGTTGATTTACCAGTCAATCTACGTTCCTACCCTCATCTATGGTCATGAGCTTTGGGTAATGACCGAAAGAACGAGATTGCAGATACAAGCGGCTGAAATGAGTTTTCTTCATAGGATTGCTGGACTCACCCTCAGAGATAGGGTGAGAAGCTCAGTCATCTGGGAAAGGCTCAGAGTAGAACCGCTGCTCCTCCACATTGAAAGGAGCCAGTTGAGGTGGTATGGGCATCTGATCAGGATGCCTCCTGGACGCCTCCCACTTGAGGTGTTTCGGGCATGTCCCACTGGGAGGAGACCCCGGGACAGATCCAGGACTCGCTGGAGAGACTATGTCTCCCAGCTGGTCTGGGAACGCCTTGGTATCCTCTCTGAAGAGCTGGAGCAGATTGCTGGGGAGAGGAAAGTTTGGTCTTCTCTGCTTAAACTGCTGCCTCTGCGACCCGGACCTCCGGAAAAGCAGTAGAAGATGGAGGGATGGAGCTTTATTGGGATTACTATTGTCATTGTTATTATTTCTGGTGAGAATCATTTGTAGTGCCAGGTGAAATGTACAGTGGTGTGAAAAAGTGTTTGACATCTTCATGATTTCTCAGTTTTTTGTATGTTTGTCACACTTAAATGTTTCAGATCATCAAACAAATTTAAATATTAGACAAAGATAACACAAGTAAACACAAAATATAGTTTTTAAATGAAGGTGTTTATAATTAAGAGAAAAAAAAATCCAAACTCTACATGGTCCTGTGTGAAAAAGTGTTTGCCCCCTAAACCTAATAACTGGTTGGGCCACCCTTAGCAGCAACAACTGCAATCAAGCCTTTGTGATAACTGGCAATGATTCTTTTCCAGCACGGTGGAGGAATTTTGGCCCATTCATCTTTGCAGAATTGTTGAAATTCTGCTACATTGGAGGCGTTTCGAGCATGAACCGCCTTTTAAAGGTCATGCCACAGCATCTCAATCGGATTCAGGTCAGGACTTTGACTAGGCCATTCCAGAGTCTTTGTGTTTTTCTTAAGCTATTCAGAGGTGGACTTCCTGGTGTGTTCTGGATCATTTTTCTGCTGCAGAACTCAAGTGCACTTCAGCTGGAGGTTACGAACAGCTGGCTGGAGATTGTCCTTCAGGATTTGTTGGTAGACAGCAGAATTCATGGTTCCGTTCACCACAGTAAGTCTTCCAGGTCCTGAAGCAGGAAAACAGCTCCAGATCATCACACTACCACCATCATATTTTACTGTTTGTATGATGTTCTTTTTCGCTGTGTGACTTTTACGCTTGATGTAATGGGACACACACCTTCCAAAAAGTTCTGCTTTTGTCATGTCAATCCACAGAGTATTTTCTCAAAAGTCTTGGGGATCATCAAGATGTTTTCTGGCAAAACTGAGATGAGCCTTCGTGTTCTTTTTGCTCAGCAGTAGTTTTCGTCTTGGAACTCTGCCATGCAGGCCATTTTTGCCCAGTCTCTTTCTTATGGTGGAGTCATGAACACTGGCCTTAAAGGCCAAATGTCACGTAACAGGGTCCTTAAAATGTCTTGAAACTAGATATAAAAGGGAACTGATCCGTTCGGGTCTTGGTGCATATGCTTCAGTAACTCCGGAATATTTGTTAATTTAAAACTGCCCCGCTTGGCCTGACGTTCCTACTCACAGCCCCCGGAATCGCCTGGGGAAGAAGGCGGAAGTGACGAAATTGATTGTACCTTAGTTTGATGCTTGGGGTATCCCGATTGATTGTTTATATGGAGACTGGAAGATTGAAGTGAGCAACAAGAAAGAAAAAATTGGATATTTCACCCATACCTTAAAACGGGGCTATAAGGGACAGCTGGGTAATAAGGGACACTTTTCTGGGAAATGTTTTCATACCTGTCAAGTGATACGTTTTCGCCATATTTTAATACCGTAAAATGCGGCTATAAGGGACGGCGGGGTAATAAGGGACACTTTTCTGGGAAATGTTTTAAATGTAATTCGTGTTGTTATTGTCAAATATTTTAAGGATTCATGGATATTTGACAATAACAACACAACTCAGCGTCTGGCTCAAAATAAAAAAAGCAGAATTCTGGATTTGGAAGGCGATTCCTTTCTGTTTCGCAGCCGCAGGACAGCTGAAAGTGTTAGGCCATCAGCCTAATGACTTCTAATAGTAGTGAGAATAGCTCCCGCTGAGCGATCTGCCCGCCCCGGCCATCAGCCTAATGATTGAGTCCACACTTCTCAATGTAGTGAGAATAGCTCCCGCTGAGCCATCTGCCAGCACCCTAGCTGTTGGGGTCTCACACACATGACGTGTTCCTCAACACACTCAATAATTTTTTTTCCCGTATATTTTTCTTTTGGGCGTACAGAAATGGCAATACGCCCGTATTTGCTAAAATTGCATTTTCCCCGTATTAAAATACGGCGAAAACGTCTCTCTTGACATGTATGTGCCTCCATTCTCATATTCATCTGGTCAATTTCTTGACAGCAGCGGCTCTCCTCCACTGTAATAATAATGGCTTCCGAAAAATCAATATTTATGGGGCGCCCTCGACAGACCCCCTTCGGCTTCCCAATTCTGGAGGCGATTAATGTCCAATTCAATGACATTTTCCACTGGTTCTGCTCTCTGGTCATCGTCGGAACTGTTGTCATCAGACAAAGCATCTGATTCCGTCTCGGACGGCTCGAACCTGTAAGGTTCTATGCCTCTGTCACTGTCTGAACCACTGACAAAAAAAAGACAAAAAAAAAAAAGACAAAACTAAACTAATTTGTTCACAATCGCTGTCACTTTCCGTCATGATTGTCCAATGTTGATAAGTGTGAATGTGGATAGGCAGGGCAGCCAGGGTGAAATTTGTGACGTCAAAATCATGGCCGCGGTCTGGATTGGCTGTCACAAGCCAGTGAGCAAGGCGGGGCCTTCGCCTGGTGTATTTTGTGCAATTATGTAAATATGGGTGGGTGATATGGTCTCCGGTATGAATATTTGGTTTAAGCTATGTGTATTTTATCAAAATTCGTTGTCATTTAGAAAAAAAAATTACGTGACATTTGGCCTTTAACTGAGGCAAGTGAGCCCTGCTGTTCTTTGGATGTTGTTGTGGGGTCTTTTGTGACCTGTTGGAATAGTCGTCGCTGCGCTTTTGGGGTAATTTTGGTCAGCCGGCCACTCCTGGAAAGGTTCACCACTGTTCCATATTTTCACCATTTGTGGATAATGGCTCTCAGTGTGGTTCACTGGAGTCCCAGAACTTTAGAAATGGCTTTATAACGTTTTCCAGACTGATAGATCTCAATTACTTTCTCCTTTGTTCCTGAATTTCTTTGGATGGCAGCATGATGTCTAGCTTTTGAGGATCTTTTGGTCTACTTCACTTTGTCAGGCAGTGTCATGTGTCTGAACTCTAATGTCATCTCTGAGCTCAGATTCAATTTACTGTTGAGTTTTGCATTTCTGTTATTATTTTTGTCTCTGCTCATGTGTATAGTTTGGGTCTTTGTTTTTGTTTTGCCCCTTTCTCTCCAGACACTCCCACTCGTTGCTCACAGTCTGCCATCAGCTGTGAGCAGATTTGCAATCAGTTTAACTGCAGCTCAGCTCCCACACCTGTTATCACTCATGCTGTCATTTCACCCACTACTTAAGTTCAATCTGTTCACTTACTCCTTGCCACGAAGTTGAAAGTCATCCTCTTGTTCTCCTGGTTATTTTGCTGAAGTGCTGAATTCTCCTCCAGAGCCTTTCCCTACTCTGAGGCACATCTCGTGAGTTTTCCCTTGTTTGGCATTTTTTTGTATTTTGGTATTTCGCACATTTTTGTCTGTTGCTATTTTGTTGAATAAACACATGGCACCATTCAGAATTTGGGTTTGTCTCTCCCTGTCTCGTGGAGGCGTACATGACAGAACATCACGGCCTGTAACAGAACCCAGCTGTGGTGTTGTGTGTTTCTTTTGTCACCCTTTTGTGTTTTTTCCACCCACCTGTTTTTGGAGTACCATGTCCTACCTGGATGATGTGGAGCTGTGCGCATTGTGCATCCTGGAGGACATTTGGTCATGGATCCAGGCTTCCTGTACTCCTGAGAAGGTCCGAGAGGGTCGGGACAGCGCAGTGCGGGCGATGGAGACATGCCCCAGTTTATGGAATCAGAGACCACCGACATACTCCTGTCCATATACACCCTCCCGTGTATGAGTGATGAGCCTGGGGAAGCCGCTCTGATGCCTGAGCCTACCCAAACAAAGAGGAAGAGCTCGCACAGAAGGAAGCCTCCAGCCTCTCTCAGCTCTACCGCGGCAGCTCTGCCTCCTCCTCCTGAGCCCTGGCAAGCTCCATCGGCCGAGGAGCTGGAGGAGTGCATACAGGTATTGTTGGCTGAGACTGACCTCCCCCTGGAAGTGAAGCCGTGGATCCTCCCGGATCTGGCCTTGGATATAGAGGAGTTTTCTCCGAGGGAACCCGAGTTAGTGCCAATGACTGAGCGTTCCCTGACCTCGGAGCCTCCGCATCTCCACAACGAGCCCACGCCTCCATCTCCCTCTCGTCACGGCCAATCCCAGAGACCTCGGCAGAAGAACATCACCACATCTCAGCCAGCAACCCCTCCTTCACAGTGGGAGGAGATTTCTGCAGCAGAACCATTTCAACAACTTTCCTCCTAGCTGCCTCTCCAGCATCCACTACCTCTGCAGCTGCTGCCTCCTCCTCCTCCCCTGAGCATTCATCCATTGTAGTGGGTTTGGCCGTTACTCCCCCAATCACAGAGGAGCCCAGGCCCACCATGGCCACGGAGAGGGATAATTGTGCACCAGATGCAGCAGGCAACACCACACACCAGGAGAACAGGCAAGTTCCATTTCATTCCATTTTAATTGTTGATGAATTGTCTTTCCAGGGGCAGCACGGTGGCCGAGTGGTTAGCACTGCGGCAGCACAACAACTCACCCTTGGCCGGGGATCCTGGGTTCAATCCCAGCCCCTGACCAACAGTGATCTGTGTGGAGTTTGCATGTTCTCCCCGTGTCTGTGTGGGTTTACACCGGGATTTCTCCAGTTTCCTCCCACATGCCAAAAACATGCAAGTTTGGTTGATTGACATCAAACTGGGGATTCTAAATTGTCATTAGGTATGACTGTGAGAGTGAATGGTTGTCTGTCTCTCTGTCTTGGCCCTACAACGGACTGGCAGTCTGTCCAGGATGTACCCTGCCTCTCGCCCAAAGATGCTGCCCCCCCCGTGACCTGAAAAGGATTAAGCGGAAGAAGATGGATGGATGGATGGATGGATGGATGGAATTGTCTTTCCTGATCCCTGGTCAAGAGACTAAGGTTTTGCAGTCCCCTGAGTTCTCTTCACCTGCTGTAAATAACAATTCCTCACCTGCCTTCTCTTTGTCCCCTTCTCTTGCCTTTGAGTGTCCGTCGGCCCTGGAACTTAACCACCATATGATGGAGGAGCCCACAGTGCTGGAGGACACCGTTCCAGCTCTGCAGTCACTTTATGGACTGAGGAAAGGCACTGAACCTATGCTCGCCACACAGAGTCCAGTGCCAATGGTGAGCTGGACCCCAGCTGCCAAGCTGGATGAACCTCCTGCGTGGACCACTTTGCCTGGGGCCTCTCAGACTGCTACGGCTATCATACCTGCTGCGGAGGCCACGGCAGCAGAGTGGGAGCCCGAGCTGGGTCTCCTGTGGGCTGAGCCCAAAGCGTCATCACTGCCTGGATCATAGGAGTCCTGGACGGTGGTGGAGCTCAAGCTCAGGCAAGTGCACTCTTTTGATTTTTCCCTCTCAGTTCTTGAGCGATCTTGGCTTGCTCTTGGTGAGGAGAGCCAGCTCACCTCGCCAGGCTCCACCGCTGCTGATGACCCTGACCCCTCTTCTCTTTGTGCTGTATCTGAGTTCTCTCCCAGGGTCGCCGGAGAGGATCCAACACCACCAGATGTCTCCGAAGATCCAGATTTGCCACTGGAGGTCGCCCAGGATCCAGCTTCACCCGTTGAAGTCATTGTGGGCAACCTGTCCCAGCTCGAGACCTCCATGGGTGCAGCTGTGGCCCAGGCTTGGCCCTCCATGGGTGCTGCTAAGCTCCAGCCTGGAGCCGCCGCAGGTGCTTCTAAGCTCCAGCCCGGAGTTGCCCCAAGTGCTACAATGGCCCAGCCAGGGCCCACTGAGGCTGCAGCATTGGTCCAGCCCGGGTTCTCTGAGGGTGCAACGTTGGCCCATCCCGGGTTCTCTGAGGGTGCAGCGTTGACCCAGCCCGGGTCCACTGAGGGTGCTGTAGTGGTCCAGCCCGGAGCCACTGAGGGTGCTGCAGTGGTCCAGCCCGGAGCCACAGAGGATGCTGCAGTGCTCCAGCCCGGAGCCACTGAGAGTGCTCCAGTGCTCCAGCCCAGAGCCACCGAGGGTGCTGCAGTGCTCCTGCTCGGAGCCACCGCAGGTGCTGCTGTGCTTCAGCCCGGAGCCACTGCGGGGGCTGCTGCACTCCAGCCCGGAGCCACCGCGAGTGTTGCTACACTCCAGCCCAGAGCCATCATGGGTGCTACAATGTCCCAGACCAGGACCCCCATGGGTGCAACTTTTCTTCCGTCCAAGGCCACCGAGGGCATCGTGGTCCCCCTTCCTCCTCTGCCAGATGCCGTCGGGGTCTCCCTTCCTTCTCTGCCTGACGCCATAGTGGTCCCTCTCCCTCCTCCGCCAGACGCCGTCATGGTTCCCCTTCCTCTTTTGCCACCAGACTTCATCGTGGTCTCTCTCAACCAGATCTGCATCCCATCAGGTTGCCTTCCTGTGGGGAGGCTTCCTCCTGGGTCACCTCTCCGGGCCTGGTGGCTTAACCCTCTGAGTGTGTATGTTGCCAAACTGCGACATACCCCCTAGTGGTCAAGAGTGGTAAATATTTTTTGTCACTAAAATAGTTCAGATTTCCAAGGCTATAACTTGAAAGTGGTAAGAGATAATGGCTTACTGTCAATTAGAAAGATGTAAAATATGATCCAAAGTTTCAGATAGGAATAAATTTACGCATCTAATTTGTATAATGTCACGGCACCTCTTGAAATTCCATACCTCAGTCGAAACTGGACTTTGGATGTATTTACACAAAAAATGGTTCAGTTTTTTGACACCGTTTTTTGTACCTCATCATCTTATCTTCAAAGTATATGAACAAGAAATCAGTACATTTAAAAAAAAAGAAGAAATTTCTCACTTACTTTTGACAAAGTCACAGTGAGAAGGCAGGTGCAGTCCCGCATTCTGCCACTAGGGGCACGCAAATTCTCACGCTCAAAGGGTTAAGAACTCAGGCCAGCCGCCAGAAAGACTGAGCCGCTGGGTCGGATGGAACATACACTACCGTTCAAAAGTTTGGGGTCACCCAGACAATTATTTTGTGTTTTCCATGAAAAGTCACACTTATTTACCACCATGAGTTGTAAAATGAATAGAAAATATAGTCAAGACACTGACAAGGTTAGAAATAATGATTTGTATTTGAAATAATAATTTTTTCCAGATACTCAACCTGCTCAAAGGAAGGTGAGTTTTATAGCTTCTCTAACCAGCTAAACTGTTTTCAGCTATACTAACATGATTGCACAAGGGTTTTCTAATCATCCATTAGCCTTCTGACGCAATGAGCAAACACATTGTACCATTAGAACACTGGAGTGATAGTTGCTGGAAATGGGCCTCTATACACCTATGTAGATATTGCACCAAAAACCAGACATTTGCATCTAGAATAGTCATTTACCACATTAGCAATGTATATTAGATATTAGAGTGTATTTCTGATTAGTTTAAAGTTATCTTCATTGAAAAAAACAGTGCTTTTCTTTCAAAAGTAAGGAAATTTCTAAGTGACCCCAAACTTTTGAAAGGTAGTGTATTTTCCAACAGGCCACATAATTTGTACCATCTGGCCGTCCACTGGGCCTGGGACTTTGGTTGGCCCCCTGAACTCTTGGGCTCTGCGGGCCGGGGGGAAGGGGGAGGGGGCGCTAACTCTGTATTTTCTGGTGTGGGTCCTGAGCGGTGTTGTTTTGATCCCTCCCGACATGTTCCCCCCATCACCCGCCCTGGGTAGATTGTTGTGGTTCTTATGTGTGTGTGTGTGTGGGGGGGGTCTTTTTCTTTTGATGTTACCTAGGGGTGTCTTGATTCCACCCCTTGAGGAGGGGGCTCTGTCATGTGTCTGAGCTCTAATGTCATCTCTGAGCTCAGACTCAATTTATTGTTACGTTTTGCATTTCTGTTATTTTTGTGTCTGCACATGTGTACAGTTTGGGTCATTTGTATTTGTTTTGCCCCTCTCTCTCCAGACACTTCCACTCGCTGTTCACAGTCTGTTTGCCATCAGCTGTGAGCAGATTTGCAATCAGTTTACCTGCAGCTTAGCTCCCACACCTGTTATCACTCATGTTGTCATTTCACCCACTACTTAAGTTCAATCTGTTCACTTACTCCTTGCCACGACGTTGAAGGTTATCCTCTTGTTCTCCTGGTTATTTTGCTGAAGTGCTGAATTCTCGTCCAGGGCCTTTCCCCACTCTGAGGTAATACATGTGAGTTTTTTCCCATTGTTCTCCTGCTGATTCACTGTAGGTGCTGATTTCCCCTCCAAAGCACTTTCCTTGCTCTGAGGCACATCTCGTGAGTTTTCCCTTGTTTGGTATTTTTTGTATTTTGGTATTTGGCACATTTTTGTCTGTTGTTCTTTTGTTGAGTAAACACACGGCACCATTCAACATTTGGGTTCGTCTCTCCCTGCCTCGTGGAGGCGTGCATGACAGGCAGGTCCTATTTAAGTGATTTCTTGATTGAGAACAGGTGTGGCCATAATCAGGCCTGGGTGTGGCTAGAGAAATTGAACTCAGCTTTTCAAAGTTTTGATAAACCACAATTAATTTGTGTTTTTACAGGGGGCAATCACTTTTTCACACAGAGCCATGTAGGTTTGGATTTTTTTTTTTACCCTTAATAATAAACACCTTCATTTAAAAACTGCATTTTGTGTTTACTTATGCTTGTCATGCTGCGGCCCATGCGGACCGCAAATGAGAGCCGAGGGTCAACCAGTGAGTTTGCGTAATTTATTAACAATGAAAAGCAACAAAGGAAATGAGCCTCGTGGGGCAAAACACAAATAACACATGAGAACACTTACGATTTATGATGAGGGAAAAGAGGAGAGCTGGAGCCGGGCGTATCCACAACGTGAGGGATGTGTGGAAAGCGTGAGGTCGCAGCACTGAACAAACAGAGCAGCTCCCTAATATAGGGGATGACAGCTCATCAGCTGATGAGCGATAATTGTCTTCCAGCCGTCCCGTGGTGCTTGGCTTCTGACAGCCGGAAGCACCGCTGAGACGCTGTCACAACAAAGGCCTGGCCAAAAGCCAGGGGGGAGAACGGGAAACAACCGACAATCCCGTGTGCAGACAAGGTCAGCACACGGATCATAACAGTTGCCCCCGTTCACAACGCGGATTCCAGACGCGCTGTAACATCAGCCCCCCACCCCCCACCCTGGAGGTCCACCGAACCGCCCCAGGGAGGGAGGAGGGGGAAGCAGGGACAAGGAGGGCCAGAAACAAATGTATCCCGAAAAACACAGACCAAGAACAATATGGGCAATACAGAGCAAGGAAGAAAAACGAAAACACTCCATACAGCACCCATGAAACGAAATTCGGAGGCCCCAAATGGAAATTCCAGAACCAGGCCTAGGAGAACACAAAAACACGCTAACAGCGATGGATTACAAGAATGAATTACATGAATCATAACAATAATCATACCAGAACATCCACAAAATACTGAAGGACAGAGAAAAAACACAGGGATGACAGGCATAATTACACAGTTCAGGGGGTCTCCCCGCACCCAGCGTCCAAATCGCTAGCAGAGGTAACGGGAAGAGTTCAGGCGGCCTACCCAAATCCCAGGCCAGGAAAAACAATGCGTCAGGTGGCCGGACCAGGTCGCCGAATGGAGAGTCAGGTTTGTCAGGAGGCCGACCTAGGACGCCAAACGGGAGGAACAGGCTCACAGGTTGTCGACCCGCATCAACCTGCCACCAGGACCGCAGGGGAGAACACGGAGATGGATTTCCAGTGGAGGAGAAAAGTGTGGGAGAGCCGGGCTGATTACGGGGAATCCCCGCGGCACCCGATGGGAGGGGAAAGGGAACGGGGAGAAGATGAGGGACCAGCTCGGCGTTGCTCAGCGGAGGATCTGCAGCTTCTTCTCCGAACCCCACACGAACTGGCGCTACGCTGTCGCCGGATCCCAAACGGAATCGTGTTACACCCGCGACGGACCCCGATCGGGCCACGGTTGCACCCAAGATGGACCCCGATTGGGCCAGAACCAACCCGGTGACAGACCCCGACTGGGCCAATGCTGCACCCGCGATGGACCCCGATTGGGCTGGAACCAACCCGGTGACGGACCCCGACTGGGTCAACGCTGCACCCGCGATGGACCCCGACTGGGTCGGCGCAGCACCAGGAACGACCCTTGAACCCGGACCCGGAACCTCCAGCTCAGCGACCAGGATCGACTCCGCACCGGTGACCCTGGGAGAAGGCTCAGGAGAAGAGAAAGAAGACCTGGGATCAGGATCACCGGTAGCGCCAGAACCCGGCGAGACAAGCTCGGATGCAGCGGCGGCTGCACTCAGCTCGCCTCCCCAAGAGACAGGCAAAAATGCTCTAAAATGGAGAAGAGAAAGACAACACAGAGCACTTGCCTGATCTCGAGTTCCGACGCCGTCCAGGACTTCGACGATCCAGATTCAGCTGGGAGAAGGACGTCATCCGGTTCCCCCTCGGCTACAGCGGGCTCCACAGCCGGCATGATGGCACTCACAGTCTGAAGCTCTTCTGTCGCTGATATCCTCACCAAGGGCCTGCACAGCGAGGAGGCAGGGGCTCCATAATCTGCCGGGTCGAGCTGCTCCTCACTGGAGACCCGAGGACGCTTCGTCGATGGCGCAGGCTCCAGTCTGCAGTCTGCCCTCCTCCTTTGCCCATGACGTGGCTGCGGGGCAGGATCCAGGCTCTCCAGGCCCGCAGGCTCCCTCCTCGTCCAGTGGCGTAGTCCTGGCACCGGGGGAAGCTCAGGGGAAGGAGACACAAAGACGGCAGGTTCATAATTAATTCTTGTAGCGGGCGGAGGGAGCTCGGGGGGCTGTGAACCCCGAACTCCACCCCCAGGAACCAAACAAGGTAATTCACCCAGTGAGGGAAAAGAATGAATAAACACTTGCCTGCTTCCTGGAGGCCGGATGGGACCCGCCGCAGTGGACTGAGATCTTCCCTTCCCCCGCTGGATGGAGAGACCCCCGGGAAGATGAGGAGGTGCCGCACGCGGTGGATCCATGGCGGGCCTCACAGAAGCGGAACTCATAGCCCTCACAGTAGCTGAAGAAGATGTCGAAGAGGAGGGGTTGACAGCCGAGGCGATCTGGGCAAGAGGAGCTGACGGAACAGCGGGGACAGAAGACCTGGGGAGAGAGGCTGCGGGAATTCCCTCCTGACGTAACGCAGAAGGTGCTGCTGACTGGGAGGCAGGGTTCCTCCAACGACCCGGAACCGGATCCGGACGGGGTTCTTGCTGAGGTTTATTAACTGCTTGGTGACAGCGTTTGCTGGCAGGAGGCGAGGCGAAGGTGAGGTCTGGAAAACATCGCTCTTGTCCAGAAACAGAGGCGAGCAGGTCGGCGTATTCACGGTAACCATTCAGTTCAGGATTCCTCTCCACCAGCCTGACCGCCGCAGTCGCGTGCTTAATTATTTGTGTTGGATGGGCGGTGGAGCGAGATGCAGCCACTCGGTCCCGGATGGTAATTGCTGTCAGCTGTAATCTCTCCGGGAGAATTCCAATTGACGTGTAACTCCGGCAGGGATGCCCTTCGGGTGGTACGTACTCCTGGCCTGGAAGGGGGACAGGAACGGGATCCTGAAGCAAACAGTGAGGGTGCCTTCTCTTCGGCTTCCTGCCGGAGTTTCCTTCCAGCCCGCGGAGTCTCTCCCATTGGGAAGCGATGTCAGCCTTCCTCGCCGTAATTTCCGGGTGGTTGGAATAGCGGGGAAGGCACATAATAATGTCCTCAGCAAGGTCCAGGTGTCGGCGTATATCGCTGGGGATGTCGTAAAGCGTAGCGGAGAAAAGTGTTCCATCAACATAGTCCAGAGCCTCCGCTAGCTCGTTGGCCAGGCGCCGAACGCTGCGCCTGACGGATGACATCCTCCCAACAAGCAGGTACCTAGACAGGGAAAATACTCAAGTCCAATTCAGCAAACTCACAGTGACTGGCATCTTGCTGGCTGCGACCTACTGTCATGCTGCAGCCTGTGCGGACTGCAAATGAGAGCCGAGGGCCAACCAGTGAGTTTGCGTAATTTATTAACAACGAAAAACAACAAAGGAAATGAGCCTCGTGGGGCAAAACACAAATAACACATGAGAACACTTACGATTTACGATGAGGGAAGAGAGGAGAGAGGAGAGCTGGAGTCAGGCGTAGGGACTCCAGCCTAATCCACAACGTGAGGGGTGTGTGGAAAGTGTGAGGTCACAGCACTGAACAGACAGAGCAGCTCCCTAATATAGGGGTTGACAGCTCATCAGCTGATGGGCGATAATTGACCTCCAGCCGTCCCGTGGTGCTTGGCTTCTGACAGCCGGAAGCACCGCCGAGACGCTGTCACAACAAAGGCCTGGCCAAAAGCCAGGGGGGAGAACGGGAAACAACCGACGATCCCGTGTGCAGACAAGGTCAGCACACGGATCATAACAATGCTATCTTTGTCTAATATTTAAATTTGTTTGATGATCTGAAGCATTTAAGTGTGACAAACATGCAAAAAACTGAGAAATCAGGAAGGGGGAATACACTTGTTCACACCACTGTATATTAGGCTGATCTGGATTAAATTCATTTTTTTCCTCAAAATTCTACACACAATACCCCATAATGACAACGTTAAAAACATTTTATTTTTGCAATTTTTTCAAATTTATTTAATATAAAAAAACTAAGAAAAACATGTACATAAGTATTCACAGCCTTTGCCATGAAGCTCAGAATTGAGCTCAGGTGCATCCTGTTTCCACTGATCATCCTTGAGTTGTTTCTACAGTTTAATTGGAGTCCACCTGTGGTAAATTCAGTTGATTGGACATGATTTGGAAAACTACACACCTGTCTATACAGTATAA
Organism: Pholidichthys leucotaenia; assembly: GCA_020510985.1. Lineage (NCBI taxonomy): Eukaryota > Metazoa > Chordata > Actinopteri > Cichliformes > Pholidichthyidae > Pholidichthys > Pholidichthys leucotaenia. The sequence continues at coordinate 184,406,870 of CM035848.1, forward strand.
GGTCCATAGCTGACAGTGCATGTCAGAGCACAAACCAAGCATGAAATCAAAGGATTTGCCTGTAGACCTCCGAGACAGGAATGTCTCGAGGCACAAATCTGGAGAAGGGTACAGAAAAATTTCTGCTGCTTTGAAGGTCCCAAAGAGCACAGTTGCCTCCATCATCCGTAAATGGAAGAAGTTGGGAACCACCAGGACTCTTCCTAGAGCTGGCTGGCCGTCTAAACTGAGCTATCGGGGGAGAAGGGCCTTCAGGGAGGTGACCAAGAACCAGATGGTCACTCTGTTAGAGCTCCAGCGTTCCTCTCTGGAGAGAGAACCTTCCAGAAGGACAACCATTTCTGTAGCAATCCACCAATCAGGCCTGTGTGGTAGAGTGGCCAGACAGAAGCCAATCCTTAGTAAAAGGCACATGGCAGCATGCCTGGAGTTTGCCAAAAGGCACCTGAATAACTCTCAGACCATGAGAAACAAAGTTCTTTGGTCTGATGAGACAAAGATTGTCTTTGATGTGAATGCCAGGCATCATGTTTGGAGGAAACCAAGCACCGCTCATCACCAGGCCAATACCATCCCTACAGTGAAGCATGGTGGTGATAGCATCATGCTGTGGGGATGTTTTTCAGTGGCAGGAACTGGGAGACTAGTGAAGATAGGGGGAAAGATGAATGCAGCAATGTACAGAGACATCCTGGATGAAAACCTGCTCCAGAACGCTCTTGACCTCAGACTGGGGCAACGGTTCATCTTTCAGCAGGACAACAAGCCTAAGCACACAGCCAAGATATCAAAGAAGTGACTTCAGGACAACTCTGTGAATGTCCTTACAGGTACATCTCAAAAAATTAGAATATCATAAAAAAAGTTCAATATTTTTTGTCACTCATTTCAGAAAGTGAAACCCATATATTATATAGATTCATTACACAGAAACTGATATATTTAAGTGTTTATTTATTTTAATTTTGATGATTATGGCTTACAGCCCATGAAAACCCAAAATTCAGTTTCTCAAAAAATTTGAATATTACATAAAATTTTAAAAAATTGTTTTTTAATTCAAATGTGGACCGACTGAAAAGTATGTCCATGTACACACCCAATACTTGGTCGGGGCTCCTTTTGGATTAATTTCTGTATCAGTGTAGCATGGCATGGAGGTAATCAGCCTGTGGCACTGCTGAGGTGCTATGAAGGTCCAGGTTGCGTTGATAGTGACCTTCAGCTCATCTGCATTGTTGGGTTTGGTGTCAGACAATGCTTTTGAATTGTGGTTCAACAGAATTATTTTAAAAAACAAACTCATGAAACAGGCCTGGACAAAAATGATGGTACCCTTTGTCATGGATGGCCCTCATGAGCCATCAATAAGACGCCACGTATCAGCTGGTGAGTTTGCACAGTTTATTAAAGGAAAGGATAAACGATAAAGTAATGAGCCACGGGGGGCTAAAACACACTATAACTAACACAGGCTATGACAAGGAGGAAACAGATCACAATGGAATACACTTACAATAATAGATGAAGGGTTGTTAACGTCTGACCCGGGAAGCTCGGCGAGGAATGCTCGACGATGTCAGACGAGGGGTTGTCCGACGAGACTGCCACGCCGCTCAGCCCTCAGCAGATCCTTTAAATAGGGCTCAGGATGGGACAGCTGATGGCAATCGCTAATGCGGCTCAGCTGTCAGAGAGCTCCGCTCTGACAGCCGGAAGCCCCTCCGAGCGCTGTCACAATAAGAGCTCGGAGAGCCCTCGGGGACACACACATCAGCTGGGCGGAAAATACTGCATGGCCCGAGTGCGGACGAAATCGGCACTCGAACCATGACAGTACTCCCCCCCCGAGGCGGCGAACTCCGGATGCCGTATGGCACCCAAGCCCCCCACCCCCCACCCCACCCCACCAAGGGTGGGAGGATGGGGGAAAGGCCTGGAGGGTGAGAACCAGAAAAGACAGAAAAAAACACCAAGACGATGACACGGGAAAACACAGGGAACAAACGAAGCAATTACAGAGCATGGTAAAAAAAACAAAACAAACACAATACTCCATAAAGCACAGATGGAACATAGGACAAAAAAAATGCAAATAACAGGAGGAGACCTATAACCAAAATACATAGGCCCATGAGACACGATGTGGCAGACACAAATCATCCCTCAGACAGGGGAGGGGAGAAGAGAAAAAAAGCACGCTAAACAGCGGAGAATACACAGGTCCAAATAGAGCAAATGACAATACACCCGAGTGGCCTTAATATTTAATGGAAATAAGAAACACATGGGGATGACGGCAGGCAGAGTACAATGAGACAGAAGCAGTTCTGGTGGTCTCCCTGCGTCCAATGTCCAGATAACTGGCCGGGAGAAAAGGAAGCGTTCGGGCGGCCTACCCCAGTCCCAGGCCCGGAGAAACAGGAACTCTGGTGGCTGGACCAGGTCGCCAAGCAGGCAGTCCAGTTGGTTGGGTGGCTGACCCAGAACGCCAAACGGGCGAGGCAGTCCTCCAGGCGACCGACCCGCATCGCTCAGCCACCAGGACCGCAGGGGAGAAAATGACAATGGCTTCTCTGTAGAAGGGGATAGCGAGGATGAGCCGAGCCGAATATGGGGACCCCCAACGGCACCCGGTGGAGAAGGCTTAGAGGAAGGGTAACGGACAATGGGATGTGGGACCAGTCCAGTGTCACTCAGCGGGGGATCTGCAGCTCCACCTCCGAACGTTACCAGAAGAGGTGCTGTCCTCCTGCTGGACCCTAGGTGAGCCTGCGCTGCATCCACGATGGACCCCGATCGGATCGCGGCTGCACCCACGATGGACCCCGATCAGATCACAGCTGCACCCACGATGGACCCCGACTGGATCGTAACAGCTCCATGGACGAGCTCCAACCCCGAACCCGGAACCTTCAGCACAGCGACCGGGGTTGACTCCGCACCGGTGACCCTGGGAGAAGGCTCACTAGAAGAAGAAGAACCGGGATCAGGATCACCGGTAGCGACAGAGCCCAGCGAGACAAGCTCAGATGCAGCGGGCGGCTGCCCCTGGCTTGTCTCCCCGAGATACAGGCAAAAATGCTCTAGAAGAGATAGTAGGAAGGAAAAATAGAGCACTTGCCTGAACTCAAGTTTTGTCGCTGTCCAGGACTTCGACGATCCAGGTTCAGCAAGCAGAAGGACGTCTTCTGGCTCCCACTCGGCCACGGCGGGCCCCGCAGCCGGCATGGTGTTCCCCACAGTCTGAGGACCCTCCAACGCTGACGTCCACGCCGACGACCCGCACGGTGCGGTGGAAGGGGATCCTCGACCTGCTGGATCGAACCGCTCATCGATGGAGATCCGGGGATGTTTCGTCGTCGGCGCAGGCTCCACACTGCAGTCTGCTCTCCTCCTCTGCCTGTGACGTGGGTGTGGGGCTGGAACCAGGCTCTCCAGGACCACAGGCCACCTCCCCGTCCGGCAACGTAGGCCTGGCGTCGTGGAACACTCAGCGGAGGGAGACACATAGGTAGCAGGTTCAATGTTAGATGCTACAACAGGTGGTGGGAGCTCGGGAGACTGCGAAACCTGAACTCCACCCCCAGGAGTCAGACAAGGCAAATCGCCACAACGAGGAGAAGAATGAAATTGCACTTGCCTGTTCCCCGGAGGGCCGATGGTGCCTGCTGTAGCAGGCGGAGTTCTTCCATTTCCCCTCCGGATAGTGATGGCAGGCCCCTCAGGAAGGCGAGGAGGAGCCGCTCGCGATGGATTGCAGACGGGCCTTGCCGAAGTAGGACTCATGGCACTCAGCAGCCGGGGATGACGTCGAGGAGGAGGGGATGACAGCCGAGGCGATCCGGGCACAAGGTGCTGATGGGACAGCAGCGACAGATGACCCGGGGGGAGTGGCAGCGGGAATTCCCTTCTGACATGACGCAGATGAAGCAGCTGACTGGGAGGCTGAGTCCCTCCGACGACTCGGAGCTGGATCCAGACGGGATTCTCACTGAGGCTTATTTGTGGCATGGCGATGACGTTTATTGGCAGAAGGTGGAATGGAGATGGGACCAGGAACACATGGCACCTTGGCTGGACAGGTGACAGGAGCTGGATCCCGAGGCAAGGAAGCGGGGATGCCTCTCCGTTGGTCTCCTGCCAGGGTTCCCCTCCAGTCCGTGGATCTCCACCCTCATCAGGGACGCCGTACTCGGGGGAGAAGGAGAGGGTTCCTTGGCCGCCTTTTTGATCAACTCACGCTGTGCCACAATCCATGTCACCCTCTCCTTTCCTTCCGGAAAAGAGGTAAGGTGATATTTTAATGAAGACCTCTGGGCGAGAAACAGGTAGCTGTGTGCCACATGGGTGGGCATAAGGAGACGGGCCTTGGCCAGGTAGCCGTCGATCTCCTGCAACCACTCAGGGCAAAACCCACGCTCGAGGGCGGACATACTTATAACAACAAGCCCTAGCAAAAGGAAAAAACTACAGCCCACGGCAAACTCACGGCGACAGGCGTCTCAGTCTGGCGGCAGTCTACTGTCATGGATGGCCCTCACGAGCTATCAATAACACGCCACATATCAGCTGGTGAGTTTGCACAGTTTATTAAAGGAAAGGATAAACGATAAAGTAATGAGCCATGGGGGGCTAAAACACACTATAACTAACACAGGCTATGACAAGGAGGAAACAGATCACAATGGAATACACTTACAATAATAGATGAAGGGTTGTTAACGTCTGACCCGGGAAGCTCGGCGAGGAATGCTCGACGATGTCAGACGAGGGGTTGTCCGACGAGACTGCCGCGCCACTCAGCCCTCAGCTGATCCCTTAAATAGGGCTCAGGATGGGACAGCTGATGGCAATCGCTAATGCAGCTCAGCTGTCAGAGAGCTCCGCTCTGACAGCCGGAAGCCCCTCCGAGCACTGTCACAATAAGAGCTAAGAGAGCCCTCGGGAACACACACATCAGCTGGGCAGAAAATACTACATGGCCCGAGCGCGGACGAAATCGGCGCTTGAACCATGACACCCTTAACTTAATATTTTGTTGCACAACCTTTTGAGGCAATCACTGCAATCAAATGATTTCAATTCAAAGAACAATAACCTAGCCTGGGAGGGCAGTGGGGGGAAACCAGGCTAGGAGGGATCGAAACAAAAAATATGCTCATGACCCACAAAACAGAACAAATTAGGTGGGTCCAGAACCCTAAGCCCACCAGGCGAAACAATAGAGCAGTTTGGGTGGTCGACTGGAGTCCCAAGACCACCAGCTCATGTGGTGAAATAAGTCTGGTGGCCTTTCAGAGTTCCTCAGCCACCACAGTAAAGAATGTAGTCCATTGGGAGGTCTCCCAGCATCCCGGAGCCAATGGGCCACGGGGTACGATGCGTCCCCTCCTGGAGGCTGTAGCTGGAACCCTTGCCCCCTACGGACTGCAGGAGCTGCAGTGTGAATCAGATGGAATAGTTGCTGCACGGAGTTGACCCCCGACGCTGATTGCCGGCCAACAACAGATTGGTGGTGATGGTGATGACAACTGACCAGTTAGGAAATCAAATGAAGAGAACAACTGACCAGTGAGCGAACCAGGCGGCAAAGATTATGACTGATCAGTGAGGACCTCAGGTGATGACTGATGACTTTCGGTGACCCCCAGCAAAGGCGGAGGACCCATGATGACCTCAGGTGAAGGTAGTAGACCCACGGTGACCCAGGCAAAGGACCCACGATGACCTCAGGCGAAGGTGGAGGACCCACGGTGACCTCAGGCGAAGGACTCACAGCAACCTCAGGTGGAGATGGAGGACCCACGGTGACCTCAGGCGGAGAAGGAGGACCCATGATAACCTCAGGCAAAGGTGGCGGACCCACAGTGACTTCAGGCAAAGGCGGAGGACCTGTGGTGACCTCAGGTGGAGAAGAAGGACCCTCGAAGACCCCAGGTGAAGGCAGAGGACCCATGGTGACCTCAGGTGGAGATGGCGGACCCTCGGTGACTTCAGGCGAAGGCTGATGACCCTTGGCGACCTCAGATGGAGCCAGTGAACCCTCAGTGACCTCAGGCGAAGATCTGGGCAAGAGAACAGAGACAAGCTCCGGGTCAGTATCACTGGCAGCAGTGGAGCCGGGCAAGGAAAGCTAAGAAGCAGATGGCAGCTGTGACTGGCTGTCCCCACCAAGAGCTAAACTAGACCTCTCTAATACCGACATAATGAAGACAAAAAAGAGGACTTGCCTTAGTTCAAGCTCCACTGCTGTCCAGGACTCTGACGATCAAAGCTGGGGTGTCTCAAATCCACTCGTCTAGGGATCCAACCCCGATTCAGCCACCTCAGACGGGGAGGAAAAGAACAACACAGGAACATCATTACAGGCAGCAGTGGAGCCTAGCAAGGAGGACTCAGGAGCAGAGGACATCTGCAACTGATCCTCCCCACTACAAACAAGACAAGATTTCTCTAGAACTGATGGTGTAAAAACAGAACAGATTGCTTGCCTCAGCTCGAGCTCCACCACCATCCAGGACTCCGGTGACTCTGCTGCGGCGGCCCTTGCAGCAGGCATGATGGTGGGTGCAACTGACAAACCCTCAGACGTGGCAGCTGATGCTGGAAATCATCTCACCAATGGCACCAAGTCCCATGCTGCTGAAACCAGGGGACAGTCTCTTGTCAGCTCAGGTTTCAGGACACAGGGGGCACTCTTCTTCCATCCAGTACGTGGCTGCAAGGCTGGAACAGGACTCTTCAGGACTGCAGGCTCCTCTGTCGTCCGGCGGCTCCCTCCCAGGACTGATGAACACTCAGGGGTAACAGAGGAAGGCACGGGAGAAGCAGGTGAGGAAAAAGTAACAGCAGCAGGTGGTGAGGACTCAGCTAAATTGGCCTGCTGCTGCTTAGCCCCACCACAGGGAATAAGGCAAGACAGTTCACTTTTAAGTGTAGGTGAATGAAAAGAAACTTGCCTTAATTCCCGGGGCGTGATGGTTGCTGCTGCTAAAGGCCCAGAGTCATCCCTCACAGTGGCTGCAGTGGGCGTGGGCACCAATATGGAAGGTAAAGGAGCCGGCCCTGCAGACCTGAGGATGGCCGAATTCTCAGCAGTGGGCGGTGACATCATGGAAAAAAGGGGGCAGCAATGGCGGACAAGGAGAAGGAGACTGACACGACAACCAAAGGGGAAAATTCTGGAACAGCGAGGAGGCTGCTGCTGCAGTTCTCCAAAGCGGCGAGGAGGAAACTGCTGGGAAGGCAGAAGAAGTCCTCAGGCGGGATTCAGCTGGGTGGCAGCAAGAGGCTGATAATGTCTGCACCTGGGGATGCTCTTTCGTTGGCACAGGCACAGATGGCAGACAGCAAAGACCAGGGGCTGGGAATGGCTACACCAGGGGACGTTTCTTCGTCGGGACAGGTATAGCTGGGAAAGAGGTCCCCCTCTGCTTGCGAGACATGGGTTGAGGGTTGGTGACTGAGATGAGGAGACCCATGAGTTCTGGATGGTTCCAGAGGCTAGGGCAAGCCTCTAGTACCTGTGCCGCTCCAACCAAGCACTCCTGGGCCGCTTCGGGAGTGTGCGAGGCACGAGCCATGGATACAATGTCCTCCAGTACTCTGACTGACCAACACTTCACCTCACTCAGTCCAACCAAACTATAGTCCATATAGGCTGACATTTCAGCAAAATAAAAAACGGACTTAACCCTTTGAGCGTGTGAATTTGCATGCCCCTAGTGGCAGAGCACGGCAATGCGCCTGCCATCTCACTCTCACATGATCGCTGCATTGGGGATTTGTACTGATTTGTACTGATTTGCCAGTTTCAAAAAGTGGCAGACATCCGTTGCAGGACTCAGTGGATGACGCGAAATAAGATAAGATAAGATAAGATAAGCCTTTATTAGTCCCACAATGGGGAAATTCCAGGATTGCAACAGCACAGGGATAGCAACACTCAGAGCAACAATCAGAAGGCAAGAAAAAACAAGAGCAGCGAGTATACATATGTATATATAAACATAAATATATAGACACACGGTGCGGATCATTGTAGCTAGATGGAATAAATATATAGATATACAAACACACAGTCCGGAGCATTGTAGCTAGATGGAATAAATATATGAATATATAAACACACACAGTGCGGAGCATTGTAGCTAGATGGAATAAATATGTGAATATATAAACACACACACACTGTGGAGCATTGTATACACCAAATACACCAAAGAAGAACTCCTCATTTCCTTTTCCTGTTTTTAGCATTTTAGCCCAGAAAGCTATTATGTCCGTGATCTGTCACCGTCACTTTTATTGGCTTTGTAAGCGGAAAATAGCCGCGGGATACAAACGGAACTTATGTGGGATAATCATAAGACTTTGAAGATGTAGTAGAGACTTTAAATGACCGACAGAATGCAAAATAACAACCATGGTGGGTGAAAACACAGTGACCACGCCAGCCAGCCAGCCCCCCTTTGTCAAAAGTTAGTGAGAATTTTCTGTTTTTTTGTGATTTCTTTAATATTGTACTGATTTCTTGTTCATTTACTTTGAAGATAAGATGATGAGGTACCTCTGTACAAAAAACAGTGTCAAAAGACTGAACCATTTTTTGTGTAAATACATCCAAAGTCCAGCTTTGACTAAGTTATGGAATTTAAAGAGGTGCCACGACATTATGCAAAGTAGATATGTAAATTTATTCCTATCTGAAACTTTGGATCATATTTTATATCTTTCTAATTGACAGTAAGCCATTATCTCTTACCACTTTCAAGTAATAATCTTGGAAATCTGAACTATTTTATTGACAAAAAATATTTACCACTCTTGACCACTAGGGGTTATGTCACAATTCGGTGGCAAACACACTCAAAGAATTAACAAAGATAACGGAAGGGAAAAGAAAAAAGCAAAACTCACAGCTGCTGGGGTCTGCACTGGCAGTGTCATTCTGTCATAAACTGGCCCCTCAGGGCAGAATGAAGACCCAAACACCCGCTGTGAGTTTGTAACGTTTAATGACAAAAACCACCAAAATTACACAAAGACAAAAACTTACACGTAACATAAACAGGAATAGGTGCACGGTAGGCATGCGGGGACGCTGGGGAAAAACAGGGCTCACGTCTGGAGGATAAAGGAGAACAGCCTGGACTGGACCAGGCTGAGACGTATAGGAACGCCAGGAAAGCAGGGAGGAAAAGACGGAGCACGCCTGTTAAAACACTGGGGAACATTCAGGAAAAAATCAGACCGATGCTGCAACAGACTGTGTTGCAGCGGAGCTTAAATAACACGAGGGAATAATGAACAAATGATAAACAGGTGTGGGTGGCATGAGCGAGAATAATCAATTACAACAAGTGACAGGTGTGACAGCCCGCAAACAGAACTTGAATACCGGAAGTAAACATAGGGCACTGTCAAACTAAAAGCATAGGAGATAATGGCAACAAGCATAGCTATAAATGAGGAATGAACCGGAGAATACAAAAGATGCGGACGAGGGAAAATACAAGACCAAGAGGAGTTAATACTAACATACATGAAAACCAAAATACAAAGAGGTGAGGGCAAAGGCAGGCTCATGTCAAAAAAGGCAGATAATAAAAATACATAAACTAGATGGAGTTAGGTATAACAAACTAAGAAACATGAGTACTAATGAACCAAAGGCAACTGAAATATCATCATAAATATTAACTACAAAACAGAAATGGGGAAATACTGTACAGAAAATAATAAGATAAAAGAACGTGAGCACAATTCCCCAACCGTGCTCCACATCATGACAAGAGCAAATCTCAATGCTGTTAGGACTTAGTGATGTGACATTTTAAGACTCATGTATTCTGTTTAATGATAACTCAGAATGATTGCAAGAACTCTTGATTTTTTTTTTTAGCAAATAAAAATGTCCCTGATTAGTGCTGCCTTTGCACATAGCCAAGACCTTCATAGGGCAAAGCACACAAATGCTTTGGGGCCCCAGCTGCTGAAGGGGCCCCCAAGTCATAGGGTGAAACTCAGTATCAGCATGAGAAAATTCCATTTACAGACTAAGTACATTTTCTACATTAAGACAACCAATTATGACCCACAGTGTACTTCTTGCACTATACAGCAACAAACGGTAGTCTACAGTGCACAACGACGACGATGCTTCACTTCCAGACAGGCTCAACAACTTCTTTGCACATTTTGAAGCATCAAACCTGACAATCAGAGGGAGGGCTGGCCCATCTCCACCATCTGTTGGGCCAGCTATCATCATCAATGCAGCGGACAGATGGAGGACCCTAATCAGGGTCAACCCACGTAAAGCTACAGGTCCGGACAACATCCCGGGACGTGTGCTCTGAGACTGCGCGAGCGAGTTGGCAGATGTCCTGACTGACATTTATAACATCTCCCTGAGTCAGGCCATCATTCCCAGATGCTTTAAGACCTCTATCATCGTACCGGTGGCAAAGAAACCAGTTGTGTCCTGTCTGAATGACTATCGTCCTGTTGCACTGACACCAATTGTGATGAAGTGTTTTGAACGGCTTGTCATACCACACATCACAGTCTGCCTCACATGACCCGCTCCAGTTTGCATATCGTTCTAACTGCTCCACGGAGGATGCTATAGTCACCACCCTGCACTCTGTCATCATCCACCTGGATCAGAAAGAGACCTACGCCAGACTCCTGTACATTGATTTCAGTTCAGCATTCAACACCATTATTCCCCAGAGACTGATGGAGAAATTACTCCTTCTCGGTCTGAACACCACGACATGTCTCTGAATCCTGGACTTCCTCACCGAGAGACCTCAGTCTGTCCGTGTTGGAAGCAACATCTCCAACTCTATCACACTGAGCACCGGATCCCCTCAAGGCTGCGTACTCAGTCCACTGTTGTTTACACTTCTAACACATGACTGTGTATCCAGACATGAGGGGAACCAGATTATTAAATTTGCAGACGACGCCACAGTGGTGGGAAGTATTCAGACGGATGAGGAATCAATGTACAGGGAAGAAGTTAGAGACCTGGACGGCTGGTGCAGGGAGAACAATCTGGTGCTCAACGTGGACAAAACGAAGGAGATGATTATCGACTTCCGGCAGTCATGGCCTGAACACGTCCCTCTCAGCATCGGCGGCCATTTGGTGGAGAGAGTGGAGAACATCAAGTTCCTCGGAGTGCAGATCTCGCAGGATCTGACCTGGAGCAAGAATTCCTTGGGGATCAGGAAGCGGACCCAGCAGAGACTGCACTTCTTGAGGAAACTCAAACAGGCCTCTCTCCCCATCTGCATACTCAGGACCTTCTACAGAGGTGTGGTGGAGAGTGTTCTGACATACTGCATTGCAACATGGTACTCCAGCTGCAGTATGTCAGACAAAAAAAAGCCCTGCAGAGGATAGTTAAGGGAGCTGAGAGGGTAATTAGAGTTTCCCTCCCCTCTGTCCAAGAACTTTTTCAGAACCGTTGTAGGAGCAGGGCACTGAACATTGTCAAGGACCACTCTCACCCTCTGCATAAACACTTTGAACTGCTGTCATCTGGCAAACGATTCCGGAGCATCAGAGGAAGAACCACCAGACTGATTAACAGCTTCCTTCCACAAGCTGTTAGGATGCTGAACAGTTGATCCGGAATCTTTCATACATACTACTGCACCTTATGGACATTATGTATATTATTTGTATATTATAGATCTAGTTAGTTTTCAAGTATGTCTCAGGGATGTGTGAATGGCTGTGTTGGGGTGGGGGGTGAGGGTGTGTGTGAGTGTGTCTTAAATTATGTTCTTTTTACTTATATGGATGCCGAGAGAAACACAATTTCATCTTGCCTACACTACAGTTGTATGTACAGCAATATGACAATAAAGGCTGATTTGATTTGATCCGGAAAGTATTCACAGTGCTTCACTTTTTCCACATTTTATGTTACAGCCTTATTCCAAAATGGAATATGTTATGTATGAGAATATGGGTGTCTGGGATGCCGTGCCCACCCACAGGGTGACGTCAGGCAGGCACAGCCCACTTTGTATTTAGTTGAGTGTTCTGCCTAATAAAGTTCAGTTGTATGTTCCTCAAGAAGCTCTCTGTGCTGTGTCTTTTACGATACAATATTTGGCGATGAGGTAAATTGGTGTTATTTTGAATTATGGATTACGTGTGCAAGGACTCTTTCACTCTCTCCAGGAGAAGAGGCAAATTGATGTGCCTTAGCCAGCAGACGGGCAAGTTCCTTACATCGTTTCTGACGAGGCTTCATAGCCTAGCTAAGAAGTGCAGGTTTGGGGCTTTCGAGGACGGCGTGATGAGGGACAAATTGGCCCATGGCACCAGCGATGTTCAGCTGATGTACACGCTGAGGACAGCTAAGGTGTCACCATCGTTGGAGGAAGTGCTGGCCTTGGTGGAGCAGAGGGAGTCCGTGATCCAACGCGAGCTGGCAGCTAAGGCTAGCATGGGGCCAACCGCGTGCAATTTCTCACCAAGAGCATAGGTTCACATGCTAACTGGGCAGCAAGACACGGTAAAGGCACAGCGGAGCACCGAGACTGTGAGTGCTGAGGACAGCGGCTGGAAGCTGGGGTTGGAGGATGAGACCGGTGAGGGTGACGTCGTGAGCCCCTGAGGTGAGCAGCAACAGCCGCTTGTGGAAGCTTGTGGAAGCTACGCAGCAGGCAAGCGAGGCCAGGCAGACTGACGGCCCCGGGGAGGAGCAACAACAGCCACTTGTGGAAGCTACACAGCGGGTGAGCGAGGCCAGGCAGGCTGACGGCCCCGGGGAGAAGTAGCACCTGCAGGACACAGTGACAGCGCAGCAGATCACCAACATCGAGAGCACTGAATGCAGCGGTGAGGGGCCCAGGTCGGTGAGCGGGCCTGGCGAGGATGATGGTGCATGTCCCAGAGGTGAGCAGCAGCAAAATACGGAGACTACATGACAAGGCACGTGGAACGAGGGAGTTGAAAACTGCGTCGAGGTGCCTGGGCCGGAGAACGATGCAGGTGAGGACGACGCTATGATCCCCCAAGGTGAACGACAAGAGCTGGACATGGTGACAGTGCGGCAGAACGCCCTGGATAAGGATACTGGGTGCTGCAACAAAATGCCCGAGGCAGCGAGCAACGCCGACGAGCAGGTTTCAGCGGCCCCCGGAGCACAACCACAGGGGGCCGAAGTGTTCAGGCCCAAGAGAGAAGAGAGCGGAGCAGGACAAATTGGTGTGGTTCTGCAGAGCACCAAACACCGTTGTTGGGATAGGAGTTCAGACCGGGTCGGCGGGAGAGCATGTTGCAGGAAAGAGGTCCAGAGAAGACGTGGCGGGCATGGGAGACCAGGTTGGGATCCCCTGTGGGTCGGCGGCAGGGTCCAGCCCAGAGAAGAAAAACTGGTTCTGGCGATTGGAGACATTTTGGCCAGGGAGGGGTGTTTCGACCCTGGGGGGAGGCAGCAGCCGGACTTACTGATGCCGTGGGGATGCCCAGGCCCTCCGTGGCTGTATAGAAGATGGTGGCAGCAAAAGGACATAGTTGCCACAGAGGGGGGCTTCATCCCTGGAGGTGGACAGAAGCCAGGGGCACATATGCTGTGGGGGTGCCCGGGGCCTCCGAGGCAGTTTTGTGGATGGTGGATGCCCAGAGACATTGGGGTTACCTGAAAAAAAATCTTCCTTGTGTAAATACCTGTGTATATACAGTATATGTGTGTGTGTGTGTGTGTGTGTGTGTGTGTGTGAGAGAGAGAGAGAGAGAGAGAGAGAGAGAGAGAGAGAGAGAGAGAGAGAGAGAGAGAGAGAGAGAGATGATGTGTTGTTTGTATATTTTGATGCTGGTGTGATAATATTTTGATGCTGGTGTGAGAATTGGTGTGAGATTTTGATGTGAGTGAGAATGTGTGTAATATGGGATTATTTTATGTATTCTAGAGACATGGTCCATTTTGGTTATTTTTGTGTGAATGTGGTTATTTTATTACAATATATTATTCTCCTTGTTTTTAGTGTGTGATTCGGGTTTCTAAATTTGGGTGGTTCAATTGTGTGTGTGGTTTCATATTTTCTAAAGGGGGGGAGAATGTTATGTTTGAGAATATGGGTGTCTGGGATGCCGTGCCCACCCACAGAGTGACGTCAGGTGGGCACGGCTCACTTTGTATTTAGTTGAATGTTCTGCCTAAAAAAGTTCAGTTGTATGTTCCTCAAGAAGCTCTCCGTGCTGTGTCTTGTACAATATAACAGAATACATTAATTTTTTCATCAAAATTCTACACACAATACCCCATAATGGCAACATGAAAAAAGTTGGGTTTTTTTTTAGATTTTTGCAAATTTATTAAAAATAAAAAAAACTGACTTCCGGTTTTGGCGGCCATGTGAGAGGGACACGTATCACTCTGCTCTGCTCCTGGAAAAAAAAAAATCGGCAAATAACTCTCTCATTTGGGACAGAACGTATCCCAGCGTTTGGGCGAGGATATGTCGGTGAAGCCTAAGGCTGGAAAACCAGGTAGAGGAAAAAGCGAGCCGCCGAAACAGTCCAAATTAACGGACTTTCAGGTCTGTGACGCAGCAGATAAAGCTCCATATATGGCGGAGGAAGCTAGCAGCGGTGCGGTGACTGTGGGAAGCGGCACAGGTGCAGTGCTAGCTGCCATTAGTTCAATGAGAGCAGACTTTTCCTCTAAATTTGATGGGATTATGGCAGCGTTGGAAGTAATGAGAAAGGAATTGGGTGACTGTGTAGAACGAATGGCGCAGGTGGAGCTTCGTGTCTCTAGTGCTGAAGATGACGTCACTAGCCTTCAATTAAAGGTGCGCACTTTGGAAAAAAAAAATAAATGTCTGGAAGATAATGTCTTGGACTTGGAGTCCCGGTCGAGACGGAACAACTTGAGGCTGGTGGGTCTACCGGAGGAATCCGAAGGTCGGGACACATGTTCCTTTTTGGAGAAGTGGATTCCGGAGGCGCTGGGCAGCGCGGAGCTGCAATCAGCAGTCGTTCTGGAAAGCGCATATCGTATCGGCCCACGGAGAGATAAGGGACCACCGAGGACGCTTATTATGAAGTTCATCAGCAACAGAGACAGGATGAAGATCTTCAACGCTGCGCGAGCTAAAGGACAGATTAAACACCAGGACCAGCAGGTGCGGTTCTACCCAGATTTGGCCACAGGAATCCAACAATTGAGGAAGCAGTTTGATCCTGTGCGTAAAGAGCTGCGCAACCTTGGGATTCGTCATGGTGTAATTTATCCTGCGAGACTGTTGACCACGTATGGGGGCAGAACACACATCTTCAAGACCCCAGAGGAGGCGCAGGAGTTCATCAAGAAGATCCAAGAAGAGACTGGTGGGAGCTAAGCATGAACAAAATATAAGGTAGAATATTTAAGCATTTGCACAGGCATCTGACTGATTTGAAGCAAATAGCAAGTTTACAAAATATAGATTGTATTATATATTAAAAAAAAAAAACTATGATGTACAAAGTTGCTAAAAATTTTGGAGTTAAGTTGGAAAACTACAGAAGAGAGTTAATGTTATGTCATTAAAAGCAGTAGAGTTAGGGTGATTGGGAGGATGAAGAAGGAGTGGCTTTGGCTGATCCTCGTGGGTGTGGAGCGGTCGATGGCTATATCGGGAGACGGAATTTTTCTTTTGATTTTGGGGGGATTACCACAAATGTGGGAAGGGGGAATTTGTTTGTGTGTAGTTTGTAGGATGAATGTTCAACCACTCATGTTTTTGCTTCTCTGTATGAGCATGTTTACACTGCAAGGTAATCCTAAACTCCTTATTGATCATAAACCAAAGCGTTAATCTTAATTTAACTTCATGGAATTGCAGAGGTCTACAAAAATTTAAAAAACTTAAACAAGTTATGAATAAAATAAAAGATATGGGTTCAAAAATTGTGTTTTTACAAGAAACTCATCTAATAGAGGAGGATGTAAAAAGAATTAGGAGTAGATGGCAAGGAAGTGTTTTCACCTCATCATTTTCATCCCAAGCCAGGGGAGTTATGACTCTCATACATAAATCAGTCCCATTTCAAGTGAAAAATGTAATTGGAGACAAATTTGGAAGATATTTAATCGTTCAAGGATCTTTGCTATTAGAAAATATAAATTTGGTGAACCTATATGGTCCCAATATAGATGATCAAAAGTTCTTTGCTAATTTATTTCTTATCTTATCATCACTTACAGGGCAACATATAATAGCAGGGGATTTTAATTGTACATTGAATCCCGGTATAGATAGATCAACAGGACTAGACTGTACGCACAATGGTTGTAGGATGACCATTAATCATTTTATGAAAGAATTGAGATTGCTAGATATATGGAGAGAAATGAAACCACAAGTTAAAGCTTACTCTTGTTATTCCAATACCTACAAGACATTCTCACGTATTGATTATTTTTTGATCTCCACAGAATTAAGGTCCAAGATTCAAAACTGTTTTTATGATAACATTGTGATCTCTGATCATGCACCCTGCTGTCTAATATATGTAGATAAGAAATTGACAAAGGAACCAGGTAGATGGCAATTTCAGCATAAATGGCTTCAGGATGAGGAATTTGTTAAGTACATAGAAAAACAGATGAGTTCTTTGACATCAATACTACACAAACATCAGCATGTGTAAAGTAGGAGGCTTTCAAAGCTTTTATTAGGGGACATATTATTAGTTATACAGGTTCAAAATCTAAGAAGACTCGAGAGGAGAGAGTCCAATTAGAACATAAAATAAAAATTCTTCAAGAAAGAGTGTATGCAGGAAGTGATCCAAGGTTGGAGAACGAATTACTGATTTTGAGAGCTGAATATGACAAAAAATCAGCGAATAGAGCTGCCTCGAGTCTTCTAAGATTGAAGCAAACCTTTTATGAACAAGGTGAAAAATCAGGAAAGTTATTGGCATGGCAGATTAAACAATTAGAATTTAAAACACCAATTACCAGTATTATAAGTAACGGACAGGTAGTTATAGATCCTTTAGAAATTAATAGAGCCTTTAGAGATTACTATGAAAAATTATATGATACCAAAAATGAATATGACTTAACAAAACTAAATGGGTTTTTGAACGAACTATCTATACCGTGTATTCCAAATGAAAACAGGGAGATACTGGAGTCTAAAATTAGTCAAGAAGAAGTTGGGCTAGCCATTGATAATATGAAATCAGGAAAAAGTGCAGGACCAGATGGTCTTCCAGTTGACCTTTATAAAAAATTTAAGAATAAATTAATAAAACCTTTTTTGGAAATGGTTTTAGAAGCATTTCAAAATAGTAATTTACCATCATACATGAATAATGCCTTAATTATACTGTTGCCAAAACCAGGTAAACCCTCTAATAAATGTGAAAATATGAGACCAATAAGCCTATTAAATGCCGACCTTAAGATAATCTGTAAAATTTTAGCAAGACGAATACAAGAAATTTTACCAAATATTATTAATCGAGATCAGGATGGCTTTATAAAGGGAAGACAAGGCTTCCATAATGTAAGAAGACTATTTAATATTATTTATTCTAATAAAGAAGCACCGGATACAGCTCTCCTATCACTGGACGCCGAAAAGGCCTTTGATAGAGTCGAATGGCCCTTTCTTTTTGAAGTCTTACAAAGGTTTGGACTTGGAAATAATTTCATAAAATGGGTTCAGATAATATACAATAATGCTACAGCAGAAATCCTAACAAATAATAATATTTCAAAATCAATAAAAATCAATAGAGGATGTCGACAAGGCTGTCCACTTTCACCTTTACTGTTTACTATGGCAATTGAACCTTTAGCGATGGCGATACGTTTACAGTCACAAATATATGGAATTAAAGTTGGACCAACAGAACATAAAATCTCCCTGTATGCCGATGACATAATTTTGTTTATGTCGAATCTTAAAAAATCAATTCCGACCTTGTTGAATTTAATAAAGAATTTTGGGGAAATATCAGGATATAAAATAAATAAAACTAAATCTTCAATATTAATGCTAAATGAGACCCAGAGAAAGTACCCAGCCCCTGAGGTAAATCAATTCAATGTTTTAAATCAGTTTAAATATTTAGGAATCCAAATTGTGCCTAAGCTAGAATCAGTCGCCAGTGTCAATTATGAAGCCTTAATGACAGATATATTGGGGCAGCACGGTGGTGCAGTGGTTAGCACTGTTGCCTTACAGCTAGAAGGTTCCTGGTTTGAATCCCCAGGTTGGCAGGGGTTGGAACCTTTCTGTGTGGAGTTTGCATGTTCTCCCTGTGCTGCGTGGGTTTACTCCGGGGGCTCCGGTTTCCTCCCACAATCCAAAGCCATGCATGTTAGGTTAATTGGCTGTTCTAAATTGTCCCTAGATATCTGTTTCCTATAGGCCCTTAGAGTAGAGGGTTAGTATTAGCGAAAGTGCTTTGAGTGGTCTTTGTGACTAGAAAAGCGCTATATAAGTGCAGGTTAGTTAGTTAGTTAGTTAGATATTAATGAGTTACTTCAGAGATGGATGTCACTACCAATGTCGATGATCGGGAGAATCAATATACTTAAAAGTAATATCTTACCTAAAATACTTTATTTATTTCAATACATTCCCTTACCACCACCTTTAGATTTATTCTCAAGAATTAAAAAAAAGTTAGTGGAATTTATATGGAACAACAGGAGGGCTAGATTACGTCTGTCTTTATTATATTTACCATTTGATCGTGGAGGTCTGAAATGTCCAAATTTTATGTTGTATTATTGGTCGGCACAACTGAGGTCTATGACATATTATTTTTCATCAAATGATCTCCCTCACTGGACTGAAATGGAATCATACAATTTATCTTTACCTCTTCCCATATTCATATACTCAGATTCGGCAAAAAAATTACAGAAACAAGTTAAAAATCCATTTGTAAAGCATATGATCAAAATATGGTGTGAAACTAAAAACTATTTAAAAGAACCACACTTACTGTCACAATTTAGCCCAATATGGGGTAATCAATATTTTAAACCAGGGAGAGCGGATGCTGTATTTAAAGTATGGAATTTAAAAGGGATTCAAAAGATTCAAGATTTATATCTGTCATGTGCAGATAACATAATGTCTTTTGAAGAGCTGAGGATCAAATTTAATCTTAATAGAACACATTTTTTTAAATATCTTCAACTTAGGAACTTTATTCGATCAAATCAAAATAAAGCTCTCACTCGACCTATTTACTCATCCTTGGAAAAAATGTTGATGAAAGATAATAAAAGAAAGGGTATTATTTCAGAGTTTTATAACTCATTGATACTATCCTCAAGTGAAAATTCACAGAAAAGATTAAACTACTGGAAAGAAGATCTGCAAACTGAAATTTCAGAGGAACAATGGGAATTGGCTTGTACAGAAGCTCAAACCAAATCAACAAATGTACGTCTTAAATTGATACATTTTAAATGGTTAATGCGGATGTATGTTACACCGGTGGAGTTAAATAGATATAACAAAAACATACCAGATACGTGCACAAAATGCATGGAAAGTAAAGGAACCCTATTTCATTGTTTATGGGAATGTAGAATAATTAGAATGTTTTGGGAAGAGGTGAGGGTAACAATTGAAAAAATAATTTCAAAACAAATCATATTGAATCCTAAACTGTTTTTGTTGGGTCTGTACCCAGAAAAGCATAACTTTAATAAAAGTGAAAGAACATTCATAGACCTCAGCTTACTTAATGCCAAAAAATGTATTGCACTACTGTGGAAAAAGACTCATAGACCAGATGTGACTCAGTGGTTAAGACAGATGTTAACAAACCTTCCATTAGAAAGAATAACATACATACTGAAATCAAAGGAAATCAAAGGAAATTGTGTTTGAGAATATATGGAGACCTTTTATTGATTATGTAAAAAATTTAAACATAACTCTTGAAGAAGAAGGTGAATGATGTGTGTGGACCTTGTAAATTCCAAACTGGTGAACATAATATGTATACTTATGTAATGGATTGTCTAGACTAAACAGAGGAGCATTGTTGAAGACTTGATTTTGTTGGTGGTTGTTGGTGTTTTTAGTGCATTTTTTTTGTAGTACTTCAGTGTTAGTGTTTGATTGTTTGTGTCATGTTTGTTAAAAAAAAACGTTCAATAAAGATATTGTGGAAAAAAAACTAAAAAAAAACTAAGAAATCACATGTACATGTAAGTATTCACAGCCTTTGCTCAATACCTTGTCGCTGCACCTTTGGCAGCAGTTACGGCCTTGTCTTTTTGAATATGATGCCACAAGCTTGGCACACCTATCTTTGGGCAGTTTCGCCCATTCCTCTTTGCAGTACTTCTCAAGCTCCATCAGATTGGATGGGAAGCATCGTGCACAGCCATTTTCAGGTCTCTTCAGAGAGGTTCAATTGGATTCATGTCTGGGCTCTGGCTGGGCCACTCAAGGACATTCACAGACTTGTCCTGAAGTCAGTCCTCTGATACATTGACTGTGTGCTTAGGGTCGTTGTCCTGCTAAAAGATGAACTGTTGCCCCAGTCTGAGGTCAAGAGTGGTGCTCTTCTGGAGCAGGTTTTCATCCAGGATGTCTCTGTACATTGTTGCATTCATCTTTCCCTCTATGCTCACTAGTCTCCCAGTTCCTGCCACTGAAAAACATCGCCACAGCATGATGCTGCCACCACCATGCTTTACTGTAAGGATGGTATTGGCCTGGTGATGAGCGGTGCCTGGTTTCCTCCAAACATGATGCCTGGCATTCATACCAACGAGTTCAATCTTTGTCTCAGCAGACTAGAGAATTTTGTTTCTCATGGTCTGAGAGTCTTTCAGGTGCCTTTTGGCAAACTCCAGGCGGGATGCCATGTGCCTTTTACTTAAAAGTGGCTTCTGTCTGGCCACTCTACCATACAGGCCTGATTGGTGGATTGCAGAAGAGATGGTTGTCATTTTGGAAGGGTCTCCTCTCTCCACAGAGGAACACTGGAGCTCTAACAGAGTGACCATCAGGTTCTTGGCCACCTCTCTGACTGTCTCGGAGGTCTACAGACAATTCCTTTGATTTCATGCTTGGATTGTGCTCTGACATGCACTGTCCACTGTGGGACCTTATATAGACAGGTGTGTGCCTTTCCAAATCATGTCCAATCAATTGAATTTACCACAGGTGGACTCCAATTAAGCTGTAGAAACATCTCTAGGATGATCAGTGGAAACGTGATAGACCTGAGCTCAATTTTGAGCTTCATGGCAAAGGCTGTGAGTACTAATGTACATAGTACATAGTATTAGTTTTTTTATTTTTTCCCCGTTGTCATTATGGAGAATGTTGAGAAAAAAATGAATTTAATCCATTTTGGAATAAGGCTGTAACACAACAAAATGTGGAAAAAAGTGAAGTGCTGTGAACACTTTCCTGTATTATGGCTGTTACTGTCATGAACAGAGCCAGTGTTCTCCTGTGGGCTCGGTTCTGATTGTTCTTGCTGGCTCAGGCATTGGGGTTGTCATGTGTTATGTTTTGATTTCTCATCTGTGTATTGTTTATTTCCATGCTTGTAGCCACTGCTCTGGCCGGCGATTGTTAGGCAGCTGTTTGACCCACTTCCTGGTGGGCGCTATCTAACATTCGCCGGTCCAACCACACACCCTTCTCTGACAGTCAGCTGTGCGCCCCAGTAATCATCTTTCCCGCGCCTTGCCCAGGTGTTGCCAATTTGTTATGCCAGCGGTGTTTGTACTTAAGCAGCTTTTTGCTAATCAAACACCACTGGACCATTGTACATGCTCACATGGTTTTTTTCGCCTTGTGACCGTAACTCCAGGTGAGGGATTATTTGTGTATGTGCTTGCAGGCGGACTTGGACGACTCGGACTGTTCCTGCATGGTGAGTAAGAGCTGTCTGCATTTCTGTTTGCAGTTGTGCTGCTACGCTTGTTTGTAGCGTTTCTCCTTGCGGCACAACTGCCACGCTTTGGCACTGTTGCCCGACTCTTCTCCAGTGCCAGTCGAGCGTCCTGGAAAACTCTAAGTTTACCTGAGCATCTTGTCCTGTCTGTTTTTGTGGCCACAGTGCACAGTGGTCTCTCCGCTGCACGCAACTCGTGTGAGCCTTTTTGTGCACAACCATTACATTTCTGTAAGTCTTTACTTTTGAACTGTTTATCAATAAATGTGTGTTTGGTGTAACCCTGCGCTTAAGTCCTTCATTCCCTCTCCTCCTCCGTGCACTGTGGAAAAGCGCACGCGGAGATTATGACAGAATGGTCTAACCAGTTAAAAGGACTTAGCGAGTTACACCCACACTAATTATTTTTCATTTTTTGGACTGTCTTTTTCACCCACCTGTTGGTTGGAGCTCGTCGCCTCAAGGGAGGAACGGCAGCTGGCATCCCTACGCTGGAAGAAGAGTGGGCAGCGGATTTTATCCAGGACTTTGTGGGGGAGGCTCTCGCGTCCCGTGGTCCCAAGAAAAAATGGGAGTGTCTGCTTGGGGCTATGGGCATCCTAGAAGCGCATCCTGGCCTCTGGAGGTGCCCACAATACGCAAAGCTGCTCTCCACGGTCTGCACGCTTGAGCGCTCATTTCCTGGATTATCTGTGAGGACACTTCCCACCGAGCCGAAGCAGAGTTGTTCCCCTTGTCGGCCATCTGCTTCCTCTCCAGCTCAGCCCAAAGGGTCAGCCTCAGCCCGTGCATCTCCAGCTCCACCACGGCAGCGTCGTCCTGTAGCACCCTCAAGGATTGGCTTACGCATGAGGTTTAGAATAAAACAGGGTTTATACTGTTGTGTATACTTGGTCTTGACAACCCGTGAGAACTGGTCACAAAAAGAAAATACATAAAACTACATTTTGCAATTTACATTGATAAAATAAATTAAAGACATAAACATGCAGCTAAACATAAAAATGTTAGACAAACCTCGTGAGCTGGCATCCACGAGGGGCTAAATGATCCTTTTTAACCTCCGTTTGTCCTCCTTCGTCCTTTGTATTATTCTCTTTGTTCTAATCGTCCCTTTCACATGTTCGCCATCCATCTACGGAGCTTGGCGGCAAGTGGCAAGTGTGCTGCACTGCTTGGGCAGAAGTGCGCAGGTAATTAAGGTCGGACGGAACCTAAAGACAAATAATTAGTTCCGTGTACACTAAAGTTGACCACTAGATGGCATAGCCGTGAAGAGAGAGACAAACAACTAAATAAAGGCATGAATAGGGAGTAAATTAAGAGAGACTGTTACACTTCCACCAAATCACTTGTGATTTTAAGGACAAACGTCTTACTTATGAACTAGTGAACAAATTATTAACGGTTAATTATGAATAAGTTATGAATTATGAATAAGTATTGCAATGACAGAGGGAGAGGTGAGGGGTCTTCATTCTGCTTCCAAAAGGATTACTGTCTTCTGAATGAGCCTTTCCAAGCGGACAGGTTTGGAGATTTGCTTTTCATGTCCATCCAGGGTTGGATCACTCATCAGTAGTTTCACCTTCCTCACTCTTCCATCCTTACTAGGATACACTTCAATGAGCTTGGCCAGTTTCCACTGGTTTCTTGGACTTATCTCATCTTGTAGGAAGACTATATCATTGATCTTGGCATTTCTGTGTTCTTTAGTCCATTTCTGTGTACTTTGTAGATTTAACAAGAACTCCTTTTTCCACCTTGTCCAGAATGCATTGGCAAGAAGTTGAACACAACGCCATCTGTTCCAGAGATAAAGATCCTCTTTAACAAACTTTCCTGGAGGTGGGGAGATGATCGTAGACTTCATGGTCAGTATGTGATTCGGTGTTAAGGGTTCTGGGCTTGATGGATCACATAGCCGGTCAGTAGTGAGTGGTCTACTGTTGATCACTGCCATGACTTCATGAAGAAATGTCCTTTGAGAGGAACTGTGAAGTTGTTTGGCTGATTGTTCCAGGATTGACGTCAGTATACTTCTTATGGTACAAATTTGTCTTTCCCAGACACCACCCATATGACTTGATGGTGTGGTTTGATCCATTTCCTTGAGTGCTTCAACAAACTCATTTCTGGCACTGACAAAATTCGTGTCTTGATCACATCTTATCTGCCGGACTGCACCACAAATGGCAATGAATGCACACACAGCATTGATGAAGGCGTCAGTAGTCAAATCATCAAGCATCTCAGTGTGTACTGCCCTGGAGCACATGCAGGTGATTAACAAGCCATAGCACTTTAACTCCTTCCTGCCTTCCTTGACATAGAAAGGACCGAAACAGTCCATCCCGCAGTAGGTGAATGGCGGGGTGGTCTCCATCTGATCTCCCGGAAGGTCTGCCATCCTTTGCTGCTCGGTACATCTTCTGAACTTTCTGCACTTTATGCACTTGTAAATGTGAGATGACACAACTTTGCTGCACCCGAGGATCCAAAGGCCATTAGCACGAAGCTCGTTGATGGTGATCCCTCGTCCTTGATGGTACGTTCTCTCATGATAATGCTTGACAAGCAATGCTGACACATGGCTCTCTTGGCAGGACTGCTGGATGCTTAACATTGGGATGTAATGCCGCATGTTTGAGGCGTCCTCCAACTCGAAGAATGCCTTGGTCATCCAGAAATGGGCATAACTTGTGCAACTTTTCGCCTTGTCTTTGGTTTGCATCACTTTGTAATGTTGAAGAGACTTATTTCTTGTGTGAAAGCTCTTTCTTGAACCATCTTGATGATTGTCAACTCTGCTTCTCTTCTCTCTTCCAGGTTGCTAACTTTGCAAGACCTTGGTTTGCGATCCTTTGCTTCTTTCACAAAGCGCTTTAGTCTGGCAATGACTTTGATCATTCTTGACCAGACGGTGAACTTGTGTAGGTGCTTTAAGAGTAACCTTTGTTCTTTAGCTCGTGTCTTGTGAACTTCAACTTTCTTGACCTCTGGGTCACTGCTTGATAGCTCTCCCACCTTGATTTTACTGCTGGAAATGATTGGTTGCCAGAGAAGGTTTGGGCCTGCAAACCAGTTTGAGGCAATGAGTTGCTCAGCTGTGAGGCCTCTCAAAGCATGTTCAGCCGGGTTTTCTTCAGATGCCACGTACCTCCACTGTGTAGATTTTGTACTTTGTTTGATGCATTCCTTTCGGTTTGCAACAAACACATGGAACCTCCTGGCTTTATTGTTGATGTATCCGAGTACAACCTTGGAGTCAGTTCAGTATGTTTCTTGTGAGACTTGTACTTCAAGTTCCTTTCTTAGCATGTCACTAGTGCGAACAGCAACTACAGCCGCTGACAGCTCAAGTCGTGTTATGGTTGTTACTTTGGAAGGTGGAACTCTTGATCTTCCCATGACCAAGAAACAGTGGAGTTCACCAGATGTGCTTTCTGCTCTGAGGTAGGTGCACATGCCGTATCCAGACACACTTGCATCAGAGAAATGATGCAACTCATAGTGCTGGACCTTAAAGCCTGGTGGAATGTAGCATCTCTGAATTTTCCCATCTGCAAGGTTCCTGAGGTCAAGAAGCCAAGATTCCCACTGGGGTCGAAGGCTGTCAGGTAAGGTGTCGTCCCAGCTGAGTTTATCTCGACACATTTGTTGAAAGATCTGCTTTCCCAGCAAAATAAAGGGCACGACGAATCCAAGTGGATCGATCACTGAAGCCACTGTAGACAATACTCCTCTTCGTGTTAGTGGATTTTCCTCTACTGTTACTCTGAAGTGGAACTGGTCTGATTCCACACACTATTGCACTCCAAGTGCTCTCTCCATATGCACTTCACCCAGCGCCATGTCCAGATCTTTGGTGGCTACAGCACATTCTTCCTTTGGAAGTGAGGCTAGAACCTTGGTGCTGTTGGAGATAAACTTTTGCAACCGAAGCTTGCCTGTACTGAAGAGCTCACAGGCTTCTTTGATGAATTGTATTGCTTGACCTTCGGTGTCAACACTTGCTAACTCAACATAGAAACTGGTTTTAATGAACATGATGGTGTCTACGCTGAAACATCCTTCTCCTTCAGTTGCAAGGTGCTTGAGGCCGTAGTTGGCGCAACCAGGGGAGGAAGCCGTGCCAGATAGGTGTACTTTCATCTGATTGATGGCATATGGGGTTTCAAGGTCGCCATTCTCCCACCATAAGAACCTTAAATAATCTTGGCCGCCTGCACACATGTGGAACTGATGGAACATGCATTCAATATCATACATAATAGCCACTGGGCCTCTTCGGAAACGACACAAGACTCCAAGCAAGGTGTTAGTTAGCTCTGGGCCTGTAAGGAGATGGTCGTTTAAGGACGTACCTTGAAACTTGGCAGAGGCGTCAAACAACGCAAATCTTTCCAGGTTTTTGTGGATGATGCATCCCATGGTGTGGGATGTACCAAGCCGCGGTCTTGTCAACGTCTTGCTCTGGGACTCTTTCAGCATCTCCATGAGCAATGATTCCTTCCATAAACTTCTTGTAGTCTGTGTAGTACTGCTTGTTCCTTCTCAGCTTTCTTTCCAAGCATTTGAGACGATGAATGGCACATCTTGTTGTCAGGCAAGTTGGGCCTTTCACTCTTGAACGGGAGTGGCATCTCATAATACCCATCCTCTTTGAGTTTAATGCCTTCTTTGATCTTTGTCAGCAATCTGAGATCTTCTTGGGAGATCTTTACACCTTCAAAAGCCTTTTCCACAAAATCTGACTCCAACATTTTGATCACGTCATTAGGTGAGACCATTTCCTTTATCTGAGTTCTGTACACATAATGAACTTCGCTGGTGAGGCTCGAAGAGGGCTGAATACCTGGCACCACTTGCTTTTCAATGACTTGGTGACTCATTCCGATAGCATCTGCGTAATCAAGACATGGATTGCCGAAGTCTGCAATACTCCATCCCAGATCAGCCATTTGTGCAAATGGCTGACTTTCCTTGCCGGACACAACTTGTTGGGGAGCAAGAGCTTGAGGACAGTTGCCGCCAATTAGAAGGCCCATGTCACAACTTTGGGAGTGGAGCAATCTCATCTGCAATGTGGCCAAGATGTGGCCATGCCTTTACCGCACTTGGTGTTGGAATATGATCTCAATTTGCTGGAATAAAGTCTCTTACATACGTCACTGGCAGGGATATGGTTTTATTGGAGTAAAACCCTCTTACTTGTAAACCGGATAGCTAGTGACAGGACACAACTGTGTTTCTTGAGGACAAGAAACACAGCTTTAGCTTCACTTTAGCTTTAGCTTTAGCTTACCAGTTCAAGCTTTAGCTGAACTGGTTCACTTTTAGTGTTCAGAGCTCTTGACGTTTCTTCGAGGATGAAGGTTGTGTCACTCTGTGTATCAAGGAGTGCATACACAAGACCTTCATGCTCTGGCTCACTTTCGGCTGACAACCATACAGGAATGATGGAGGATGTGTGTGTGTCTTTGACGTTCTGCATTACTCTGTTAGACGTTGCTTCACTTGTTGTTGGCGTTAACACTGTCTTGCAGGACCTCTGTTATTGACCTTGTCTTGTCAGTGCTTTTCACTTTATTAATCTTGGTCTGATTTCTTTCTTCTTGAGTTCAATTGTCATGAAGACATGTTGGATGTTTTTTCTTGCATGTATCACAAGTTTCTGTTTTCACAATCCTTTGAACGATGGCCAGACTTCAAGCAACCAAAGCAAAACTTCTTCTCTTGTGTGAACTTCAGTCTCTCATTGATGCGCTCATTCATGAACTTCTGACACTTCTGTAGAACGTGACCTGCCTTCTCGCAGTAGACACAACTTGCATTGACAACGCTTTCATTTGAGTTAGTCGCTAGGACCTTAGCTCCATGGCTTCTGTTCTTGAGGATCTTCCTTTCTGTCTTTTCGCCTTCACTCGGTTTCAGAGCATGGAGCGATGTTATGGGGTTACATGCAATTTTGGCTTCACGTGAGATGAACTCTACAAACTGGCTGAAACTTGGAAAGGTGTGGCTTGTTTCTTGCACCTTTGTAACCTTTCTGTTCCACCTTCATGTGAGCCAGTCTGGAAGTTTTGCAAGCATTTTTTGGTTTTCGTTGCAGTCACTGAGCACTTCAAGTCCTTTAATCTGTGACATAGCCACTTGACAGCTACGAAGGAAGTCAGCAAACTCTTGAAGTTCCATACTGCCTTTGGAGCTTATCTTGGGCCATGCATTAAGTTTGTCTCTGAAGGCTTTGGTGATGAGGAATGGATTGCCATCCCTGTCTTCAAGGACTGTCCACGCTGCATTGTAGGCCGACTCTGTGCGTAGCACAAAGTAGTCTTCTATCGCTCTCCTTGCAGATCCACTCACATACTTTCGCAGATAGTATGTCTTCTCTTCAGCTGGTATATTCTTTCTGTCAATGAGTGTCTGAAATGAGATCTTCCAGTCATTGTATTTGAATGGGTCACCACTGAATACCGTTGGTTCTGGTACAGGAAGATGACTTGCACTAAGGGACTCTGCAAAGGCTCGGACAAGATCTGTAGTGTTTACTTCTTGTGAATGTGTCACGTTTTGTGGTGGGAAACACAGTTTGAGGTGCTGGTCATTGTTTTCAGACTTGACTTCATTTTCTTCATCCAAATTGTGTTGATGGAGTAGGTTGTATATTTATTCATCTGAATTTTCACTTTGCTCATACACTTGCTGTCTTGCTTTAGCAGCTTTCAGTTTTTTGACAGTATCCATTTGCTCCAGTTCTCTGCGCTTTGCTTCCAGCTCTCTTTGCTGCTCCGCAATGTCTGCTTCTTGTCTTTCAATTTCCTTTATGTGGTTTTCTTGTTCAAGCAGAACTTCCAAGGCAGCTTCGTTAGCCACAACTTCAGCAGCTGCATCTTGTCTTTTTGAAGAGTACCTGGATGAATGCTTGGATGGGACCTTTGAATGAGAAGAGTGACTTGCATGGTGAGATTTAACACGTCTTCACTGAGGCTGCAGACTTGAATACAGACTCTGTCTCCTTCCAGATTTCTTTGTCCCCTTGACTTTCAACCTTTTCAGCCTTTAGGCACCTTTTAGCAGCTTCGATTATTGTCTTTGTAACTGCTTCACATGTGTCTATCTGACATCTTGTGTCATGGTCAGGAGAGGCAGTCTGTCTCAACTCATCATCAGCTGTGTTCAGATTTATTGCAGCACTTGAAATTTTAGCAACATGTTCAGTCAGCAGATCTTGTGAGCATTGCTGTTTCATAGCTCTTTTGGTGTCTTTAGTGACAGCCTTCCACTTCTCATAGCACATAATGAAAGTATGTGCAGTTTTCCTTACCTGCTCGTCATGCAGCTCTTGGCCCTTTTCGGTCAACTTGTCATGGTTGGCTCTCACGAGCCATCAATGAGATGCTATAGGCCACCGGTGAGTTGCACAATTTATTAAAGAGAGAAAATGACAAAATAACGAGCCACGGGGGGCTAAAACACAACTAAGGTAAAGACACGGACAAGGAACACAGTCTCAGAATAACACTTACAATAATGGATGAAGATGAAGGATTGCTCACGAGGGAACGTCTGACGAGTGGAAGCTCGACGAGGGAATGTTCGACGAGACTGCAGCAAGGTTTAGCCTTCAGCTGCTCCCTTAAATAGGGCTCAGGAAGGAACAGCTGATGAGGCAATCAATAATGCAATTCAGCTGTCAGAGGGCTCAGCTCTGACAAGCCCCTCCGAGTGCTGTCACAATAAAAGCTCGGACAGCCATAGGGAACACACACACCAGATGGGAGGAAAATACTGCATGACCCGAGCGCGGACAAAATCGGCACTCAGACCACGACAGTACTCCCCCCCGAACGGCGCACTCTGGGCGCCGTGTGACACCCAAGCCCCCCCACCCCCACCCAGGGTGGGAGGATGGGGGGAAAGGCCTGGAGGGTGAGAACCAGAAAAGGGAAAAAAAAAACCATCAAGACGAGGAACCAGAACAGAGAGTGACAAGGGAGAGCACAGGAAATAAACACGAAGCAATTACAGAGCATGGGGAAAAAAAACCCCACAATACTCCATAATGCACGGATGGCACAACAGACAGGACAAAAAAATGCAAATAACAGGAGAACAAGGCCTATAACCAAAATACACAGGCCCATAAGACACAACATGGCAGTCACAAATCATCCCTCAGACAGAGGAGGGGAGAGAAAAAAAAAATACATAGACCAAAATAGTGCAAATGACAAAACACCAGAGCGACCCTAATATTTCAGTGGAAATAAGAAAACAACACAGGGATGACGGCAGGCAGAGTCCAATGAGACAACAATCAGTTCTGGTGGTCTACCTGCATCCAGTGTCCAGATAGCTGGCCGGGGAGAAAGGAAGAGTTCGGGCGGCCTAGCCCAGTCCCAGGCCCGGAGAAACAGGGCCTCTGGCGGCCGGACCAGGTCGTCAAGCAGAAAGTCTGGTTGGTCGGGTGGCCGACCCAGAATGCCAAACGGGCGAGGCAGTCTTCCAGGCAGCCGTCCCGCATCACTCAGCCACCAGGACCGCAGGGGAGAAATCAAAGACAGCCTTCCTGGAGAGGGGGATAGCGAAGGAGAGCCGAGCCGAATATGGGGAACCCCAACGGCACACAGTGGAGTAGGATTGGGGGAAGGATGAAAGACCAGCCCGGCGTCAGACGGCAGAAGATCTGCAGCTCCTTTACCGACCTCGAACCGAACCGGCGCTGCGCCCACGTTGAGTCCCCAGCGGGACCGTGCCGCACCCACGTCGGACCCCAAGTGGGCCGGCACACAACCCACGACAGACCCCGACTGGGTTAATGCTGCACCCGCGATGGACCTCGATTGGGTCGCAGCTGCACCCACGTCGGACCCCAATTGGGTCAATGCCGCACCCGCGATGGACCCCAACTGGGTCGGCGCAGCACCAGGGACGGCCTCCAAACCCGAACCCGGAACCTCCAGCACAGCGACCGGGATCGACTCCACGCCGGTGACCCTGGGAGAAGGCTCAGGAAAAGAAGCAGAACTGGGATCAGGATCACTGGTAGCGACAAACCCCAGTGAGACGAGCTTGGATGCAGCGGACGGCTGCACCCGACTCGTCTCCCCGAGAGACAGGCAAAAATGCTCTAGAATTGATAGGAGAAAAACAAAATAGAGCACTTACCTGATCTCGAGTTCTGTTGCCGTCCAGGACTTCGACGATCCGGATTCAGAAGGTAGAAGGACATCCTCTGGCTCCCACTCGGCTACGGTGGGCCCTGCAGCCGGCATGATGGTTCCCACAGCCTGAAGACCCTCCAACGCTGACGACCACGCCGATGACCTGCACGGCGTGGTGGCAGGAGATCCTCGACCTGCTGAGTTGGATCGCTCCTCTGTGGAGACCTGGGGACACTTCGTCATCGGTGCAGGCTTCAACTTACAGTCCGCTCTCCTCCTCTGCCCGTGACATGGCTGCAGGGCTGGAACCAGGCTCTCCAGGGCCGCAGGCTCCCTCCTCATCCGGCGACGTAGGCCTGGCACTGCGGAACGCTCAGGGGAAGGAGACACAAAGGTAGCAGGTCCATAACTAGTTACTGCAGCAGGTGGAGGAAGCTCAGGGGACTGTGAACCCCGAACTGCACCCCCAGGAATCAAGCAAGGCAATTCACCCAATGAGGGAACGGAATGAAAAGTCACTTGCCTGATCCGTAGAGGCCCGATAGAACCCGCTGCAGTGGACTTGGTTACTCCCTTTCCCCACTGGATGGTGACGGAGGGCCCCCTGGGAGGACAAGGAGGAGCCGCTCATGATGGACCGATGACGGGCTTCGCCGGAGCAGGACTCGTGGCACTCACAGCAGCCGAGGAAGAGGTCGAGGAGGAGGGGATGACAGCCGAGGCGATCCGGGCACGAGGAGCTGACGGGACAGCAGGGACAGATGACTCGGGGGGAGAGGCTGCGGGAATTCCTTCCTGACGAGACGCAGAAGAAGCAGCTGACTGGGAGGTAGAGTTCTTCCGATGACCCGGAACTGGATCCAGACGGGATTCTCGCTGAGGCTTACCGGTGGCAGTGTGATGACGGTTACCGGCAGAGGGCGAGGCGAAGGAGAGGGTAGTGAAACGCCGCTCCTGCGCGGAAACAGAGACAAGCAGGTCGGCGTACTCTGGATAATCACACAGCTCAGGATTCCTCTCCACCAGCCTGACCGCCGCCGTCACATGCTTAATGATCTGCGTGGGGTGGGCGGCGGAGCGAGCTGCAGCCACTCGGTCCCGGATGGAAGCAGCTGTCAGCTGTAACTTCTCCGGGGGAATCCCGACTGACGTCTCACTCCTTAAGGGATCACCCCTGGGCGGTGCGAACTCCTGGACTGGAACGGGGACAGGAACAGGATCCCGAAGCGAGGAGCGAGGGTGCCTTCTCTTCGGCTTCCTGCAGGAGTTTCCCTTCAGCCCACGGAGTCTCTCCCGGTGCGTAGAGATGTCTGCCTTCCTCGCCATGACTTCAGGGTGATTGAAGTAGTGAGGAAGGCGGTTAATGATTGCCTCAGCGAGGTCCAGGTGCCGGCGTACATCGCTGGGAGTGTCATAGAGGCCAGCGGTGAAGAGGGTTCCATCAATGTAGTCGAGGGCCTCCACCAGCTCGTAGCCCTGGCTCCGAGCGTGGCCCCTGAGTGACGACATACTCTCCCAGCACACAGGTACCCAGACAGGGAAAACCACAAGTACAATTTAGGCAAAACTCTCGGTGACCGGCGTCTCTTTCTAGCTGCAGTCTACTGTCATGGTTGGCTCTCACCACCCGTCAATGAGACGCTATAGGCCACCGGTGAGTTGCACAATTTATTAAAGAGAGAAAATGACAAAATAACGAGCTACGGGGGACTAAAACACAACTAAGGTAAAGACACGGACAAGGAACACAGAGTCTCGGAATAACACTTACAATAATGGATGAAAATGAAAGATTGTTCACGAGGGAACGTCTGACGAGTGGAAGCTTGACGAGGGAATGTTCGACGAGACTGCAGCAAGGTTTAGCCTTCAGCTGCTCCCTTAAATAGGGCTCAGGATGGAACAGCTGATGAGGCAATCAATAATGCAATTCAGCTGTCAGAGGGCTCAGCTCTAACAGCCGGAAGCCCCTCCGAGTGCTGTCACAATAAAAGCTTGGAGAGCCATAGGGAAAGCACACACCAGATGGGAGGAAAATACTGCATGACCCGAGCGCGGACAAAATCGGCGCTCAGACCACGACCCAACTTAGGATTTCTTCGGCTCCTTTGTGGCTCTTGTGAGGTAGTGGGGATATCATCTCCTGTGCCTTCAGCTCCTTGTGGTTCCTCATCTGCACAGAGTTGCTCTTTATCACAACAATCTTCACTGACTTCTGAATTGACCCCAACCTCTGCCATTGTTCACTTTTGTTTGTCTTTGTTTACTTTAAATGAAAGATTTAACGCAGTAACTTAACGTTGAGTTTGATAATAAAATGGTTAAATGTTAATGTCCTTAGGTGTGAATGTGAGAGTGAATGGTTGTCTGTCTCTTTGTGTTGGCCCTGCGAGGGACTGGCGATCTGTCCAGGGTGTACCCTGCCTCTCGCCCAAAGATGCTGGGATAGGCTCCAGCCCCCCTGCGACCCGAAAGGATTAAGCGACAGAAGATGGATGGATGGATGGATGTTAATCTTGTTAAATGTTACTGTCACTTTAACTTAAACAGTAAACTGTCTTATTGTTCTTCAAATGTAAGTTAAAAGTCAAAACTCAACTCATTATAAGCTGTAAGCAACCATTACATGTCTTGAATGAACCAGTAATATCCTTACTGTTACTGAGAATCACTGAATATACACAGTATGTGGGTTACTTAGCACAACACAGATGTGCACACTGTATGATGATCAATTCAACTTCAACAGGAGAAATGTAAATAAAGAAAATTATTTCAATGCAAATATTTCAGTCTTTGATTCACAACAGAAATGAAAATTATCTTATTTCTTGTTACAATGTCCTCTTGACTTCACTTATATTTAAATCAAGTAATATTAATGAGTCTCTTGTTTAGGGCAACATTCATTTTGGGAACCTGGAATTTCCCGCGGTTGCTGCGTCTTGCATCGTGCATTGGGCCATGGCAAGATGGAGGCGCCGCGCTGTCGTCCCCCTCATCCCTGGCTCTGGCACGTCACTCATCCATCCATTCGTCAGAGCAGAGGAGTTCTCACTGTAGCACCCTCAAGGATTGGCTTACGCACAAGGTTTAGAGTAAAACAAGGTTTATTCTTGGTCTTGACAACGCTAGTCAACCCGTGAGAACTGGTCACAAAAAGAAAATACATTAAAATAAATATAAAACTACATTTTGCAATTTACATCGATAAAATAAATTAAAGACATAAATGCAGTAAAACATATAAAAACGTTAGACAAACCTCGTGAGCTGGCATCTACAAGGGGCTAAATGATCCTTTTTAACCGCTGTTTGTCCTCCTTCGTCCTTTGTATTATTTTCTTTGCTCTAATTTTCCCTTTCACATGTTTGCCATCAATCTACGGAGCTTGGCAGCATGTGGCAAGTGTGCTGCACTGCTTGGGCGGAAGTGTGCAGGTAATTAAGGTCGGGTGGAACCTAAGGACAAATAATTAGTTCCATGTACACTAAAGTTGACCACTAGATGGCATAGTTGCAAAGAGAGAGACAAACAACTCAATAAAGGCATGAATAGGGAGTTAATAAAGACTGTTACACGTCCTATGTCAAGACGCTGGGAGAAGCCCTCCTCGTTGGCAGCGACCGCCATTGTTCCAGCTGCCATGAGGTCCGCTGAACTCACCCTGGCCATGCCTACCTCTGTCGTCATAGAGACGGCTCCTCCACCTGTCTGCAGATGAGCCCACGTCACCGCTGACACGGACAGGGATGGCTTCTGCCGTCTGCAGCTGTTAATACCAATGACCGGGATGACAGGCAAGTATTTTTCTTACCGGAGTACCGGAGTGGTGGCTCAGTTGGTAGAGCATCCGTCCCACACCCGGGAGGCAGGGGTTCAAATCCCGGCCGGGTCATGCCAAAGACCATATAAAAGTGGAACTTCCTGCCGTCCAGTTTGGTGCTCAGCAATAATGGAATGGAGGAGGGAAATCTGTGGCGGCGCCTTGCATGGCAGCGGCCCTCTGATTCTGCACTTGGGGTGTGTGTGATTGACACTGTAGATAGGTAAAGCACAATCTCGTTCTACTGTACATGATTGGTTGTACGGTTGAATGACAATAAGGGTGATTTAATTAATTAATTAAATTAATTAATTAGTATTGAATCTTGCCTGTATCTCGAGGGAGAGGCCCAGTTTTAGCAGTCCACTGGGTCCTCTCCTCCAGCTGCAAAAATTAATTCATTTCGCCCCCTCTCCGTGTCTCCTCCAAT
This sequence comes from Pholidichthys leucotaenia, assembly GCA_020510985.1. Lineage (NCBI taxonomy): Eukaryota > Metazoa > Chordata > Actinopteri > Cichliformes > Pholidichthyidae > Pholidichthys > Pholidichthys leucotaenia. The sequence continues at coordinate 184,442,218 of CM035848.1, forward strand.
TCTCCCTGAGGGCCTGTTAGCCCAAGGTCAGGGCCATCAGACGGTGGAAGAGCCAGTGGCTTTGGATGATTCCTGCCCAGAGCCAACATGGAGAGGTTCCCCTGCAGCCACGCTGGACAAATTCCCAGTGTTGGAGCCACTGCAGGGGGAAACTTGGACTGTTGTTTCCATCTCGCCTGCTGTGGAGGAAGTTGCAGTGGAGTGGGAGCTGGAGATGGATCTCCTCGAGGCCAGACCCAGGTTGTAAATGTCAAGTTCGACGGAGTCCTGGACGGCGGTGAAGCTCCAGCTCAGACAAGTGTTCTCTCTCGTTTTTCTTATGTCAGTATTGGAGAGATCTTGCCTGGCTCTGGGTGAGGAGAGTTGGGTGCAGCACAAGTTGCATCTGAGCTCCCCCCACTGGGCTCCGCCACTGCCGATGACCCTGACCCCCCTTTTTCTCCTATCTCCGGGCATTTGTCTAGGGTTGCCGGAGAGGGAGTGCTGTTGCCGGAGGTCATTGTGGGTCCGGTCCTGCCGAAGGAGGACATCACTGCTCCAGCCCTTCCTGCCAGGGTCGTCAGGGCTCCTCCCATCAATCGTCTACTCAACCTGGTGCTCCTGTGGGTTGGCCCGTACCCCATGGGTGCAGCTTTGGCCCAATCGGGGTCCACTGCAGATGCTGCTGCAGAGCCTCAGCCAGAGGTCACTGCGAGGGCTGCGGAGCCTCAGCCGGAGGTCACCGCAGGTGCTGTGGAGCCTCAGCCAGAGGTCACCGTGGGTGCAGCGGAGCCGGCCCGGTCGGGGTCCACCACGGGTGCAGCAGAGCCGGCCCAGTCGGGGTCCACCGCAGGTGCAGCGGGTCACCATGAGGATGTCGTGGTCCCCTTCTCCTCCCGGTCCTACGCCATGGGGGTTCCCTCCCTTCGGTCCGGTCACCCACCAGTGAGCTTCCCGGTAGGCAGGCCGCCTCCTGCCTCATTCCGCCAGCCCTGGTGGATTTACAATGCTGGCCGACCTCCTAAGGGCCTGAGTCTCTGGGCCAGATGGCCCTTGTTTTCCGGCAGGCCGCCGGACTGTGGTCATCAGACTGCCTGCTGGGCCTGGGATTCTGGGCGGCCTCCCAAGCCTCCACGTCTTTGGACTTGGGGGGGGCGGTAATTGTGGGCACTGGGTGAGGTATTGTATTCCCTCCTTTTCTGTTCCCCCTACCTCCTACCTGGGGTCATGTTGTTTGTTGCTTTTGCTCCTGTTGGGGGGGGGGGGGGGTATGTTACCTTGGGTGTTATTTCCATGCTTGTAGCCGCTGCTCTGGCCAGCGATCATTAGGCAGCTGTTTGACCCACTTCCTGGTGGGCGCTGTCTAACATTCGCCAGTCCGACCATGCCCCCCTCTGACAGTCAGCTGTGCGCCCCAGTAATCATCTTTCCCGCGCCTCGCCCAGGTGTTGCCAATTTGTTATGCCAGCGGTGTTTGTACTTAAGCAGCTCTTTGCTAGTCAAACAACGCTGGACCATTGTACATGCTCACATATTTTTTTTAGCCATGTGACTGTCACGTCAGGTGAGGGACTATTTGTGTAAGTGCTTACAGGAAGACTTGGATGACTCGGACTGTTCCTGCACAGTGTGTAAGAGCTGTCTGTGTTTCTGTTTGCAGTTGTGCTGCTACACTTGTCTGTAGCATTTCCACTTGCGGCACAACTGCTACGCTTTGGCACTGTTGCCCGGCTCTTCTCCAGTGCCAGTCGAGCGTCCTGGAGAACTCTAAGTTTACCCGAGCATCTTGACCTGTCTGTTTTTGTGGCCACGGTGCACAGTGGTCTGCCCGCTGCATGCAACTCGTGTGAGCCTTTTTGTGCACAACCGTTACATTTCTGTAAGTCTTTACTTTTGAACTGTTTATCAATAAATGTATGTTTGGTGTAACCCTGCACTTAAGTCCATCCTTCCCTCTCCACCTCCGTGCGCTTTTCCACAGCGCACGGGGAGTTTATGACACTTATAACTCTCTCAGTTAAAATAACAGAAAATCCCAGCGTGTTTCCTCATGAACTCCGGAGCTGCATGATTTCAGAACACGCATTAAACAATGTGCTTCTGAGGACAAACCTCCTTCTGCCTGATCAAAAGCGGATTGTCATGAAATGCCCCATAATAGTGATGCGCATGAGACTGCGTGCTGCCACACCACTACTGGTATAGATGGCCTGACCAAAGCATAAAAAAACAGACAATGCACTGGCAGAAACTAGCAAAAACATTTGGGTATGGTGGAAAGTTTAGCAGAAAAGTCCACTAATGACCATCAAAGGACCTATAGTGTTTGAGGAAACCGCTTGTGTGACATATCGCCCTACCAGAGCAGGATGAAGACGCCAAACGTGAGCTGTGAGTTTGCATATTTGATAATGAAAAACACAAATATAACAAAAACACAAAACTTACGAATAAAGGCTGGATATGAAAAGTTAAGCAGCACGGAGGCTGAGGCGATGGAACACCGGTGAGACGGGAGAAACCCATAAATACAAAATACAAAGGGAGACGGGGACTCCATCTGGATACAAGAAGGACGCTGCAGGGGGAGAAATCCAAGCAGCAGTCCTTAATAGGCAAATAGGGAGAATTCCATATGAGGATCAGGTGTGGGTAACATGAATGAGGATAATCAGGTCAAATCAATGACAGGTGTGACAGCCCGTGAACAGAGTTGACACCCAGAAATAAACAGACAGCTGTCACAGGAAAACCACAGGACAAATAAGGACAAGAGATTCATTCATTCATTCATCTTCTTCTTCTGCTTAATCTTTTTCGGGTCGCGGGGGGGCTGGAGCCTATCCCAGCATCTTTGGGCGAGAGGCAGGGTACACCCTGGACAGATCGCCAGTCCATCGCAGGGCCAACACAGAGAGACAGACAACCATTCACTCTCACAGTCATACCTAAGGACAATTTAGAATCCCCAGTTTGATGCCAATTAACCTAACTTGCATGTTTTTGGCATGTGGGAGGAAACCGGAGAAATCCCGGTGTAAGCCCACGCAGACATGGGGATGCAAACTCCACACAGATCACTGTTGGTCGGGGGCTGGGATCGAACACAGGATTCCCTGGCCAAGGGTGGGTTGCTGTGCTGCCGTAGTGCTAACCACTCTTCCACTGCACCGCCCCATGGCAAGAGATGAATGAATGAATCTTTATTTTCGGATAGATTAAAAGTACAGATTAAAAGAAACAGAATAATATAACAAAGGGGGAAGAAAATCCAACAAGGTCAAATTAGACAATAACTCCTCTGATTATACAGTTCAACATAAGTTATCCAAAATGGGTGATGGCTGAAGCCGCAGCTTATATTGCCCACCCATATTCCATCCAAGAATTCAAAAGAAAAACAAAACAAGAGCGATTACAATTCAGAACATAGCTAAGACAAAATGTGACAAAAAAAACTAAGCAACAACACAACACAGACTGGATATGACAATCCTTATGTGATTACCTCCGCCAAGGAAGGAGGTTATGTGATCATCGGCGTTGGTTTGTGTGGTAGACTGCAAGTCTAACTTAAAACATTACTGGCACATGCCTCTAGGGGGAACTATCTGTATTGTTCAGCATTACTATTAAGGGGACACATTAGAATAAGAGTGTGAAAACCCCGCGCAGAATCCATGTTCAGTCTTATTATGTGTGTTGCAGAATAAACGGCAGAGTTAGCCAAAGAAATAACTCAAGTGTGATCATTGCTACACGGTAGGATATCACACAATTGGCGATGAGGATTAAAAGAAAAAAATCAGCGGCGAGAAACAGAGAACATTGCAAGTGTGGCGAACTCAAGTGACTCCAGTAGTTCGAGTGCAAGTTCAGAGGAGAAAAACGAGGTTTCCCCACCACGACGAGCAATGGCGGCTGTAATCGGAACGGTAACCCCTTTTGATGAATATAGTGAAATGTTGGACTTTTTCTTCGAAGCTAATGATATTGAGGAGCCAGACAAAAGGAAGGCTGTACTGTTGAGTGGAGTTGGTGCAACTACTTACAGCTTGTTGAGAAATTTAATAAGCCCTGCATTACCGAAAGATAAAACGTACGACCAGCTTACTGCTGAGCTTCAGAAGCACTTCAGCCCCAAACCGAGTGAAATCGTGCAACGATTCAAATTTAATTCACGCATAAGGAGGAACACTGAGTCCACAGCAGAGTATGTGGCAGAATTGAAGAAATTAACACTGCACTGTGATTACAAAGACTCATGGGAAGAAATGTTAAGAGACAGACTTGTGTGTGGAGTGAATGATGACCGAATGCAACGGCGACTTTTATCTGAAACAAAACTCACTTTTGCAAAGGCTTTGGAATTATGCCAAGCGATGGAAACAGCATCTAAAGATGTGAGAGAGATGCAAGGTAAGCTAACAGAGGACACAGCAACGCATGCTCGTGTGCCTAAGACCCAAGTAGGTGTCTACAAAGTGTCGACTGACAAAACTCAGCACAAATTCCCCAGTTGTTATCGCTGCAAAGGCCAGCACAATGCCGCCGAGTGCAAATTTGCCACTGAGCTGTGTCATAATTGTGGCAAGCGAGGGCACATTAAGAAAGCATGTAGAACAAAGGTGGGCAATGCACAGGTGCAGAAGGCAACAGTTAAAGGGCAAAAGAATGAAAACAAGGGCCCAGGAAAGGAACAGCGAGCGAATCAACTTAGAGGGGAGGGAGAAAGTGATACAGAAGACATGGGTTTTCACACAATTTACAACACGTCAGAGGAGCTGACCAAGGTAGCGCCCATCACGCGTACCATGAATGTTAATGGAATGAAAGTAACATTTGAAGTTGATACAGGCTGTGGAGTAACCATATTAAGTAAACAGCAATATACACAACTGTGGAAGAAAACAGACACAGCAGAATTAAATCCCTGTTCATTAAAATTAAAAACATACACAGGAGAGAAGCTAGACGTGCTAGGCATGGCACAAGTGAAGGTGCAACACGAAAACAAAGAAAAGGACTTACCTGTAGTAGTAGTTGGGAGCGAAGGACCAAATCTACTAGGGCGAAGTTGGCTACAAGAACTGGCCATGATTGATCAGTTGGTGAATAAAGTGGAATCTCAGCCCAAATTGCAGCTGGAGGAGATCCTCGAAAGACACGCTGAGGTGTTCAAAGAAGGCGTGGGACAGCTAAAAGGTGTCACTGCAAAGATTAATGTGGACAAGGAGGCCCAACCACGATTCTGCAAACCCCGACCGGTACCCTATGCAGTCAAGCCACTGGTCGAAAGCGAGCTACAGAGGCTGCTGGATGACAAGATCATTGAGCCAGTGCAGGTTGCAGAATGGGCGGCGCCCATAGTCCCAGTGAGAAAGCCGGATGGCTCCATTAGAATATGTGGAGATTACAAACTCACTGTCAATCGAGCATCACGGGTGGATCAGTATCCAATTCCTAAAGTGGAGGACCTCTTCGCACAGCTGAATGGCGGCCGACACTTCACGAAATTAGACCTGAGTCACGCTTACCAACAAGTAGTCTTGGAAGAAGAATCAAGAAAGTATGTAACCATCAATACACACAAAGGCTTATATACCTACACACGCTTACCATTTGGAGTAGCTTCCAGTCCTGCTATATTCCAGAGAACTATGGAGGGCATCCTAGGTGGAATTCCGAATGTTGCCATTTATTTGGATGACATCCTTTGTACAGGACCAAATGAACAAGAACATCTGAAAACGCTGGAGGAAGTGCTTCAACGGTTGGAGAAAAGCGGTCTGAGGTTGAAAAGAAGCAAGTGTGAGTTCATGGGAAAAGAGGTGGTGTTCCTAGGCCACAAGATCAACGCCAGTGGTCTACACCCTCTAACAGACAAAGTGGAAGCCATTGCGGAGGCGCCTGAGCCACAAAATGTTACTGAGTTAAAAGCCTACCTGGGCTTGTTGAACTATTACCATAGGTTCCTCCCAAAGCTCTCCACGCTGCTGGCACCACTACATACCTTACTTAAGAAGGAAGAAAAATGGTCATGGGGGGTCAAGCAGCAGAAGGCGTTTGAAGAGTCCAAAGCGCTACTTCAGTCCTGTAGTGTGTTAGTGCACTATGATTCAAACAAACCACTCATCCTGGCGTGTGACGCATCACCCTACGGTGTGGGAGCTGTACTTTCTCATCGTATGGAGGATGGCTCAGAGAGACCCATAGGGTTTGTCTCAAGAACTCTTAGTGCAGCTGAGAAAAACTACTCCCAGCTAGACAAGGAGGGCCTTGCAGTAGTATTTGGTGTAAAAAAGTTCCACAAATACCTGTACGGGAGACAGTTCGCTATAGTGACTGACCACAAGCCACTAATTTCACTGTTCAGTGAAATGAGAGCCATACCCCAGATGACATCTCAGAGAATTCAGAGATGGGCCGTTACATTAGCAGCGTATGAGTACACCATCGTTTACAAAGCCGGACGGGACCATACGAATGCTGACGCGATGAGTAGGCTACCCTTGGATGGAGGAAGAGACAGCACGCCTGAGGAGGAGGAGAGAGTGCTATTGTTTGAAGATATCGGCGTGCCCCTGGTGAACGCACAACAAATAAAGAAGTGGACAAAGACCCTGTTCTAGCAAGAGTGCGAGAATACATCTTGCGAGGATGGCCGAAGATGAACAGTCCTGAGTTCATTCCCTATGCCAGACGACAGGATGAGCTCAGCACCCAGGAAGGTTGTATCCTGTGGGGAGGACGCGTGGTTGTTCCACCACCTGGTCGGAATGCCTTACTGCAACAACTACACCAAGCACACCCTGGCATCACTCGCATGAAAGCGTTGGCGAGGAGTTACATGTGGTGGCCCAACATGGATGCAGAGGTGGAGGCGCTTGTGAAGTCATGTGCGGCATGCCAGGAGAACAGGAACAGTCCTCCAGCAGCCCCACTACATCCCTGGGAAGTTCCAGATAAACCATGGAGAAGAATTCACATTGACTACGCAGGTCCATGGATGGGAAGAATGTTCCTGATCATAGTTGACGCATACTCAAAGTGGATCGATGCATATTCTGTGAGTAGCTCTACTTCTACTGTTACCATTGAATGTCTTAGAAAGAGTTTCAGCCAACATGGGCTACCTGAAATCATAGTATCAGATAACGGTACATGTTTTACGAGTGAACAGTTCCAAGAGTTTTCTGAAAAGAATGGCATATGTCACATCACGACTGCGCCATACCATCCTTCTTCTAACGGCTTAGCCGAGAGGGCCGTGCAGACGTTCAAGTCACTCATGAAAAAGATGACAGGAGACTCTATTGAAACCCGAATGTCGAGAGCTCTGTTCAGCTATCGAATAACACCCCAATCTACAACTGGCAAGTCACCAGCTGAGCTGTTGTGTGGAAGGAAGTTGAGGTCAACATTTGACTTAATACATCCAGACTTCAGAAACAAAGTGCATGATAAACAAGAGAGACAAAAAGGTTATCATGACATGCATGCTAGAGAGAGAATACTGAGAGAAGGAGACGTGGTCTACACCCGCAACTTTGGCTCAGGACCAGCCTGGGTACCAGGAGAAATAACAGAGAAGACAGGCCCTGTGTCATTCAAGGTGACATTAGGCCATGGACAAGTGGTGAGGCGACACATCGACCAAGTTCGTGGTAGGAGCTCCATTCCCCTGCCGATGGCACCAGAGGTGTTGTCTGACACCCATCCTGAGGAGAGCATCAACGAACCACCACTTCAGGTGAAACCTGAGGTACCCGTCTCTGCAGATTCTACGGGCAGCACTGCAGCAGCCGAAACAGTGGAGCAGTCTGAGTCTTCACCTGCAGTTGGCTCACCAGCCGTGAGAAGATCTCAGCGAGCTAGGAAAGCTCCAGACTACTTGAAGGACTATACTTAGTCAGTAGTGAGTTCCCCAGCCACAGGACAAGAATGCGTCCTGGAACCTCACTGGGATGCGGTAGTCAAACCAATTCCCCAGTTAGACTGTTATGTGTGTTATACATGTGGAAAAAAAAAAAAGGAGAAAGAAATTATGTGTATGGCACATGTGTTTAAGAATAGTTTAATCTAGAGGGGAGGGATGTGGTAGACTGCAAGTCTAACTTAAAACATTACTGGCACATGCCTCTAGGGGGAACTATCTGTATTGTTCAGCATTACTATTAAGGGGACACATTAGAATAAGAGTGTGAAAACCCCGCGCAGAAACCATGTTCAGTCTTATTATGTGTGTTGCAGAATAAACGGCAGAGTTAGCCAAAGAAATAACTCAAGTGTGATCATTGCTACACGGTAGGATATCACAGTTTGTCTGTCTGTCTGTCTGTCTGTTTGTCTGTTTGTTTGTTAGCAAGATAACTCAAAAACTTATGGACGGATTTTCATGAAATTGTCACAGATTGTCATAAATGGGGTATCCTACAGATGGTTACATTTTGGTGGTGATCCGGATCACCGTCCAGAAGAAAACCGCCATTATGGAAAATGCCATTTTTGTGAATAACTACTGAACCACTAATCCTATCATTGTCAATCCAATTGCTAGTCATATGTTTTCATTGCCAAGCAATCTGAAAACGTACACACAAACACTGTATGGGGGGAACTGTGGCCGCCATTACGGAAAATGCCATTTTCGGGAATAACCACTGAACCACTAATCCTATCATTGTCAATCCAATTGCTAGTCATATGTTTTCATGGTCAAGGAATCTGAAAACGTACACACAAACACTGTATGGGGGGAACTGTTGCCGCCATTACGGAAAATGCCATTTTCGTGAATAACTACTGAACCACTAATCCTATCATTGTCAATCCAATTGCTAGTCATATGTTTTCGTGGTCAAGGAATCTGAAAACGTACACACAAACACTGTATGGGGGGAACTGTGGCGCTTGACGGAGGTCTGCGCTCTCCGAGTGCTTTTCTAGTTTTACATGTCATCTTGTATATACTGTATGTTTGGAGTATTTCTTCCTTTAGTTTTTGTTTAAATTGTCCAAGCGTTGTACATGATTTTAATTCAGGTCCAAAATTGTTCCATAATCTGACTCCTTGCACTGAAACACAGTGTTGCTTGGTGGTAGTTCTTGTTGTTTTGGGTTCTTTTATAAATAAAGACTGCTGCTTTGGGTGAACACGGAGCCTCCTTTATTGATTGGCTGCAACACATTAACACACGAACTCCGCCATATTAATATCCATCCTGTTGTACACCTGACAACATCTGGTCTGTGTCGCCCCCTAGTGGCTCCACATATGTAATGCCTAGATTACACCACATCCCCCTTACTGAAGCTAAGTTGACCCCTTTTAGCTGAAAAAACAAAATACATTTTTATATGAGATCATTTCTGTTCCCTTTTGTCAACTAACTATGACAGCATAAATTTAACACATCACCCCCTTTAACAAATCTATAACATTTCTTTTTTTTCACACTGTTGCCATGTAAGAACATATTATGCAAAGGCCTCTTATTTTCTATTTAAGGAAGGCATTTTTAGAACTCAACTCTGCTTTCACAAATATTAACATGCAACTCTACAGATCCAGTCTCTTTGGTTTAATCACTTCTCTACCAGACCTGGTTCGAACAACACCTGGTGTTTCCTGTGCATTGGGCTCAGAAACAGTTTCTGTAGGAGTGTCTTTTCCATTTGACTGGGTCCGTTGTGGTTCCATCTCAGTCTTTGGTATCGACATAGGCACAAGATGAGTGCGGATCCTCCTGATTGTCCCTTGTGGTCCACTGATGACATAGGACCGTGGAGTTTTGTGGACAGATGTCACTGTGCCCTGTGCTTTTGCATCTGTAATCCAAACAGAGTTTCCAGGTAACAGTTTATCCAAATCTCTCGTTCTGTGTCTTTTGTTGAAACATTCTGTTTGCCTCATCCGTCTCTCCTTTTCCACGTGACGAATTTGTTGCAGATTCGGCACGCATGGCTGCAAGGCCTCTGGAAGCATTGGCAGGGTGGTACGAAGCCTATGCCCCATGAGAAGCTGTGCTGGGCTGTAGCCATTTGCCAACGCTGTGGTTCTGTAGGCTAACAGTGCTCGGTATGGATCACTGGCTTTCTTGATAAGATTTTTGACTGTTCTGACAGCTCTTTCTGCCTCACTGTTACTTTGGGGGTACCTGGGACTACTGGTCACGTGCTCAAAACAGTACTCCTTTGCAAAGTCTTCCATTTCCTGACTTGCGGACTGCGGGCCGTTATCCGTGATCAGTATCTCCGGTATTCCGTGACGTGCAAACATTGATTTTAAATGCACAATGACATTGGCAGAGCGAGTTGGGCTGAGCTGGGCAATCTCTATATACCTAGAGAAGTAGTCCACTAATAACAGATAGTTTTTGTCTTGTAGCGTGAACAAATCAGCTCCCAACTTCTGCCATGGCCTTTCTGGTAAATCTGTGGGCATTAAAGGCTCTCTCACATTAACTCTTTCCTGTATGCACTTTCTGCATTTGAGTACAACTTCGCTAATCTGGTTGCTTAAACCTGGCCACCATACAGCCTGACGGGCGCGCTCTCTGCATTTAACCACCCCCTGGTGGCCCTCATGCATCTTATCCAAAACTGCATTTCTCATGTTAGCAGGGATAACTAACCTCGTGCCTCTCAGTAGTAGTCCGTTATGCACACTCAAAACGGCTCTCTCAGACCAGTAGTGCTTCACCGCTCCCTGTAGCTGGTTACGATCCGGCCAGCCTTCTGTGCAGTATTTCATGACTTGTGAACAGACGCTGTCGGACTGCAGTTGCTCTTGGAGATCTGCAAGATATTTGCAGCTTGTAGGGAGTCCCTCTAGCACAGAGTCAACATAAATGTTAGTGTCCTCCATAAGATCTGTGTCTGTGTGAGTAACACTGTTTGTGAGCGGTAAGCGTGAGAGCGTGTCGGCAGTGGTGAGACTTTTGCCAGGGATGTGCTTTATAGTGTATGAGTACCTCATTAGGCGCATACGAAATCTCTGTATACGCGGTGGAAGTGCATCCAAAGCTTGTCCTCCCAGTAGACTCACTAGTGGCTTATGATCAGTTTCTAGTTCAAAGTGTAGACCCAGGATAAAGTCATTGAATCTTTCGCAGGCCCACGTGAGAGCCAGTGCTTCTTTTTCCAACTGGGCGTAGCACTGCTCTGTAGGTGTCAATGATCGGGAAGCGTAAGCAACTGGTGACCACACATCTCTCTCCTTCTGTAGCATGACTGCCCCCAATCCGTATGAAGAGGCATCTGCAGATATTTTCTGTGGTTTGTTTGGGTCATAGAGCTGCAATACAGGAGCAGAGGACAGTTCTTGTTTGAGGTTACAAAACGCATTTTGTTGTTCATGCCCCCAGTACCACATGTTCTTTGTTGAAAGCAAGTCTCTCAATGGTTTGTCCTTTTCAGAAAGGTTCAAAATGAACTTCCCCAGCTGGTTCACCATTCCGAGAAAGCTCCTGAGCTCACTCATGTTGCTTGGCTCTTTCATGTCCTGAACAGCTTGGGTTTTGTCTGGATCTGGCCTCATTCCTTCTGCTGAAACAATAAACCCAAGAAATTTGACCTCTCTTTTGCCAAACTCGCATTTTGACATATTCAACGTAACGCCGGCTTTCTCCGCGCGCTCCAAGACAGCGTGCAGTCTTGCATCGTGCTGCTCCTTGGTGGATCCCCAGACCAGGATATCGTCCATGTGACAGACGACTCCGTCGAGACCCGCTGTAACCTCTGTCACCATCATGTTTTGGAAATGTTCAGGTGCACTGGAAATACCAAATGGCAAACGGTTGAAGTGGTATCTGCCAAATGGCGTAATGAATGTGGTGAGAAAGGCCGACTCTTTCGACAGTGGTATTTGCCAAAATCCCATATTTGCATCAAGCTTTGAAAAATACTGAGCACCTGTGAGCATGCCTAGCGTTTGGTCCACAGACGGGAGGATGTATCTTTCGCGACACACTGACTCGTTTAAAGGTGTCATGTCCACACAGATACGCACCTTTTCTTTGTCCTTTTTGGGAGCCACAACCATGCCACAGCACCAGTCTGTTGGCTGCTCCACGCAACTGATAACTCCCAACTTTTCCATCCTCTCGAGCTCTTCCTTCACTTTACCCATGAGCGACAATGGCACACGCCTTGGCACCTTGAGCGAAAAGGGCTTAGCATCAGGTTTCACTTTAATCGTGTATGGCTTTTGGACAAGCCCAAGTCCATCGCATAACTTGGGGTACGCTTTTCTCACTGTCTCTTGGTCTATAGTGTCAACTCTGGCAATTAGTTTCAGTCTCACGGAAGCTGTTCTACTCAGTAGTGCCATGCGCAGATTTTTGACAACATAGATTTTCTCAGTAGCGCTCTTGTCACCGTATGTAATAGTCTCTGTCATAGACCCCAACACGGTTAGTGCAGTTCCACCCGGTCGGTAGAGTGGTTTTTGTGCCTTTTCCAACTGTTCATTTTTCTTCTTGAAGATTTCAAATGTTTGGTCAGAAACCGCTGTGACGTCCACTCCGGAATCTAACTTAAAAGTCACTTTATTTCATCTCACATTTATGTCTGCCAGCCATGGATCCTCCCCTAGATCCACTTCACCCAGAAAAAGTCCACCTGCATTGTCAGCGACCTCATTCACAGTTGGGTTGGACCTACAGACTCTAATATAGAGTCCACGTTTTTTACAGTTATGGCATTCTGCGTTTTTAGCTGGGCACTGTACTGCTGCATGTGCTGGTGCTTTGCCACACTTGGAACAAACTTTACTGTCTTGTTTTGTCTGCTGAGGCCTTGAGGACTTAATCTGTTTTTGTTCCTTGATTATGAACTTGTTTGGCTTGGCTTTTCTGATGTGTACCGCATCCACGGCTGTTCTGTTAACGCTAGTTTCACCTCTTAGGTCAGTTTGTTGTCGTTTTCTTTCTTCAGATTGTCTTGCCATTGTTATAGCTTTAGCTAGGGTAAGATCTTTGTCAAGCTGCATTCTTTCTGACAGCGACGAATCTTTTAGACCCACTACAATCCTGTCTCTCAAAAGGTCATCATGAAGTGCACCGTACTCACAGTTTTCTGCCAGTGCATAGAGTGCTGTTATGAACGAGTCTACTGGTTCTGCCGGCTGTTGCACTCGCTTGTTGAATTTTGCACGTTCATAAATCACGTTCTTTCTGGGAACGAAATGTCTATCAAAGGCTGTTTTAACAGCATCGTACTGCTGGCGCTGCACACTCGTTAGCTCGAGCCCTCTTAGCACATCGTCAGCCTCATCTCCCATGCAATAAACCAGCGTATTTACTTGGTTCGCCTCAGATGAGTTATTCAGGTTACTTGCCAGTCTAAAACGCTCAAAACGTCTTATCCACTTTTCCCACTCTTGGGGTCTCGCAAAGTCGAAGGGCTCCGGTGGTTTAATGGTGAAGGTTGCCGCTGGAGTAGCCGCCGCCATTACAGGATCAATTGGCGCAGCTGCAGCCCTTTGAACTTTGTCTGGCATAGGCGCTAGCCGGTTGCAAAGCTGACTTTTCTCACCTCAATGCGCACCAACTTCTGACACCATGTTGTGTTGGGTTCTTTTATAAATAAAGACTGCTGCTTTGGGTGAACACGGAGCCTCCTTTATTGACTGGCTGCAATACATTAACACACGAACTCTGCCATATTAATATCCATCATGTTGTACACCTGACAACATCCGGTCTGTGTCGCCCCCTAGTGGCTCCACATATGTAATGCCTAGATTACACCACAGTTCTCACTGGAGGTTTTTGAAATATACATGTTCCTCTGAAATGATATTGTTTCTCCCTTATTTGGAACAACTTTTGGATATTTGCGGGCAGTGATAGATTCTTCACTTTAAACATTATTACTGCAGTTTTAAAGTCAACCAGATCTTTCAACTTGAGAGCTTTTAATTTAAGAAAAAGTGGGTTTGTTGGTTCCCTGTAAGCAGCTTTGTTTATTATTCTAATAGCTCTCTTCTGAAGCATAAAGACTGGATATATGTTTGTTTTATATGTATTTCCCCATACTTCAGGACAATATGTCATGTATGGGAGTATTAATGAATGATACAAGGTATATAGTATGGGTTGATTCAGCAAATATTTCACTCTGTGTAGTATTGCAATTGATTTGGATATTTTACCTTTAATATAATTAATACGTGACTTCCAACACAGTTTATTATCAATTATTACTCCAAGAAATTTATTTTCGGGTACCATTTCAATCTCTACACCACTTACACTGAGTTTAGATACAAAGTTGTTGTGATGGTTGTTAAAAACTATAAATTTTGTCTTACTTAAATTGAGCGTTAATTTGTTTGACTCAAACCACAGTTTAAGCTTTCCTAATTCCTTTCCGAGTGTATCCAAAAGTTGTTCCAAATTGCTTCCACTGCATAATAAATTAGTGTCATCGGCAAACAATATTAAATGCATTTTTTCTGAAACTTTACATATATCATTTATATACATATTGAACAACAATGGCCCCAGAACTGAACCCTGTGGGACTCCACAAGTAACCTTCAGTAACTGTGAGTTTTTTGTTACCAACACATACATACTGATATCTATTCTTTAAGTAACTACATAACCAGGACAGTGCTACCCTCCTAATACCACAATTTTGTAGTTATGTGGGGAGATAACCAGATTTACTACAGTACATGATTATCCAAAACCTTTGCAAACACCAGAAATGACAAACCCACGTGGTTGTGATTTACCTGAGACCATTGCCAATGCAGAACTGGATAGGGAGCATAATGCAATTGAGATTGAACCTTCCTAAAATTCACCTGTGGAAATGATACCGGAAGGAGACAATAGTGAGAATGACAAACCTGTGGAAAATGAAACAGCAACAATACTAGAGGGACTGGAGTGGTGGCTCAGTTGGTAGAGCATCCGCCCCACACCCGGGAGGCAGGGGTTCAAATCCCGGCCGGGTCATACCAAAGACCATATAAAAATGGTACTTTCTGCCTTCTAGCGTGGTGCTCCGCATAATGGAACGGGGAAAGTAAAGTTACGCACAGAGCTACCAGAGGACTGACCCCCCGCTGTAGCTTTCACTACTTACAGTAGCTGTGTGGCCTAGGGTCAGAGAAACGGAGATAGGCACTGCCCTATACACCAACATGGTGTGAAGGGAATTAACTAACTAACAATACTAGAGGAACCTTATGACAATTCAGTCGAGGGGAAAGAACACCAATCGAATTATTTACCTGATGAAATGGACAAAAATGATCACATTGCAATTCAACCAATACGACGATCTGAAAGAATCAGACAACTCCCAAAAAGACTAGAGTATCCTGAATTAGGAAATCCTCTCGTGACTGTTGTTAAGTCCCTTTTTCAAGGTTTGAATACAGCCTTCTCAGAGTTTCTAAATACTGACGATGGACAGTCTTGGTTACACATGCAACGGGACGTGCATGATATTTAGCGGGGGAGGGTGTAACCCAGCTGCGAAAATGACCCTTTTTCTCAGATTTCATTTGTATTAATGGAAGTGTGTGATTTTATTTTGAAGGGCGGTTGTTTTAGGAGGAGGAAGTGTGATCCTCGTTATCCAACTTTTGGATTCCCGTTTCATGGTCACGTTGGCTGATCTGGGTCTTCCCATTTGTTGGGAGCGATATTAGGCCCGCCTTCCGAGTAGAGGCAGCCGGCGCGCGCTCGGGTTTCGGTCTTTCACGATCTGAGAGCGGACGAGAGGAGTTGTGGGCGGTCTGGTTCACACTGATACGTCTTCTTGTTGATGGGAGCACGAGCTTGAGAGGCCGTGAAGCGGTGACTTTTGCTGTGTTCACACTGAGACCTCATCTTGGCTAAGTTTTTTTGGTTGCCGACCAAAAACCTTCTGGATCCTGGATTCTCTCCAAATGGAGATGGCGAGCCTGACCCGAGATTGAACCGAGATTGAACCTAGATCTAACCAAGATCTCAATTGAAGAGCATCCTTCCTCTCTCCAGTGCCCAACGTTGGAGTGGTAACAACCCAAGTAGCCGCTTTAGAAAAAGGAAAAGGAACCTGAGTCTGGAGACACAAGATATCTAGACTGGCTAAACAACTAAACCGAAAGGACAACCAAACACTGAGCTCAGTAGGACATTTCTGGGGTTTTATTTCATGCAGGCCGTTGTTATATTTGTATATTTGTACATTGTTTGTATATTTTGCTCCTTCTATATTTATTAATAACAGACATGAATTGCTCATTTCTTGCCTCCAGCTATTTCATTCCACACTCACTCTAATTCTCTATTGTAACCCTTACGAACCTAGCAACTGGTCTACACTTAATTATTTCCCTTACCTAATTAATTAGCACTGTGGCAGCACAGTTTACCCTCGGCCGGGGGATCGCGGGGATCGTGAGATCGTGGGTTCGATCCCTGCCCCCGACCAACAGTGATCTGTGTGGAGTTTGCATGTTCTCCCCGTGTTGCGTGGGTTTACTCCGGGATTTCTCCGGTTTCCTCCCACATGCCAAAAACATGCAGGTTAGGGATACGGGGCGCTTGAGCACGCAGCGACCGGCAGCTGGTGGCTTGTCACCAGACTGCAAAACAAATCTACCTACGGGTACAAAATAAGTACAAAAAAAAATAAAATAAAATAATAAATTATGATCCATTGTATCAAATGCTTTTTTAAGATCCATGAATACCCCAACTGAATACTCCTTATTTTCAACGGCAGTTGATATTTTTTCTATAAATTCCATTAGAGCAAATGCAGTTGTCCTCTTGTGTCTGAACCCATATTGCTGCTCACACAATAAATTATCCTTCAGTATGAAGTTCTCAGTTCTCTCATAGAATATTTTTTGAAGTATCCTGGAAAATTGCGGCAATAGTGAAATTGGTCTATAGTTTGAAAATTTCTCTCTGTCACCCGTCTTGTATATCGGAATTACTTTAGCTATTTTCATTGCATTGGGAAATATACCTGTTTGGAGAGACAGGTTACAGATATACGTCAGTGGTTTCACTAAGTATTCAATAATAGTTTTGACTAAGAGCATGTCAATACCATCACAGTCCGTAGATGTTTTACTTTTAAATGATTTAACAATTTCAATGACCTCTCTCTCGTCTGTGTTCTTTATGAAAATGGAGTCTTTTATAGCAGTGTTTTTGCTTATTGTATCGCCTGTAGGTGCCGTAATGGGTATTTCTCGAGCCAAATTAGGACCAATGTTAACAAAAAAGTTATTAAATTCATCTGCAGATGAAACTGTATTCACACTCTGAGTCGTTTTATTATTTTTTGAAAAATTGGTTGGGTAGCTTGTATTTCTGTTTTTATTTCCAAGAATATTGTTAAGTATTGTCCATGCATTTTTAATATTGTCTCTGTTTTTCTCCAGTTCTTTACCGTAATAGTCTCTTTTACTACATCTTATTATATATGTTAACTTATTTTTGTATGTTTTATGCTGCTGCTCTGCTTCTTTTGTCCTTTTCTTTAGGAAAGCTTTATATAATATTTTTTTCTTTTTACACGCCTTTTGTAATCCTTTGGTTAACCATGGCTTATCAGCAAATTTATGTTTAGGCTTTTTCTTTACTAATGGACAATTTTTTTTCATAAAGAGTGGTTACAATGTTTATAAATGTGTCATAGGCTTTATTTACATCTGATACATAGACTTTTGTCCAGTCTTGCTTTAGCAAGTCCTCTTTAAAAGAACTGATTGCATTTTGTGATTTGTATCTGAACGATTTTAAAATTTTTTCTGTATTGGCCCCCGTGTGGCCATGGATAAGTGCAAAGGTTGGCAAATGGTCACTTTGTGGAGAATGTGCACAAGGATGAGACTGAGTTATTCCTCAGGTTCAGCTTTATTCACAGATCACATACTCCAACAATCTCAAAGCAGGAAAAGAGGTAGAATTCTTCTTCTTCTTATGATGATGATGATGTTTTATGGCGGTAGGCAAACAGCTTGTGGGTGCATTACTGCCAACTTCTGGAATGGAGTGTGATTCAGAATGGCATTACTCTCCTATATCCTTGAAATTAGTCCTGTTGCCCTCATAAACCTAAAAACTGCCTTATAGACCGCATCCCCTGAACTTCTCTGCAAAATGTCTTTTATACTGAGCTGGGTTTTGTTCCTGTATAGACTGTCCACCAATGCTAACCGTGCAACGTCATACTTTGGACAGTGCTTAAATACATGTTCAACTGTTTCATCATTTCCACAATAATCACATTTTCCATTTGGGTGTTTTTCCATGATAACTAATGTACTATTCAGCCCTGTGTAACCTAATCTTAACCTGGATATGATGTACTCCTCCTTTCTGCTCCTTTGTCCTTCTCTAGCTCCCCCTACTTTCTTTTGTATGCCATACAGGCTTCATCCTTTACTTCCTTTGTCCCACTCTTCCTGCCACTTCTTTTTAATTTGCCTTTTGATAATGCTCTTGACCTCTGCTTTGCTATGTTTCACATTCCAACTAACTTGACTCATCCTAGTTGCCCTTTTTGCATATTTATCTGCTAGCTCATTCCCCTCCACTCCAATGTGCGCCGGGATCCAAATGAATCTGATGTTCACTCCTGCCTTTGAGATTCTCCCTACTGAATGTACAATTTCCATCACCAAATCCTGTCTTGACTCTGAATGCATTTGCCCAATACTCTCCATTGCGCTGCTAGAGTCAGACCCTATCAAAACCTTTCTGGGTTTTACTTCTTCCACCCAGCCCAATGCCAAGCAGATTGCCAGAAGCTCCCTAGTATACACAGCCAGGTCATCACTAACCCTTTCCTTCTTCATGACATCTAATTCTGGAATGATGAATGCTATTCCCACAATGTTTTTTGTCGATTTAGATGCATCCGTATAAATCTTTATAAAGTCAGGATAGCTACCGTCTAAATAGTTATTGACCTCCTTCTTGTTTATCCTCCCTCTTATGTCATTTGTTAAAAGTCTAAAATCTGCGGCGGCATGAAATAAAGCGGCGTTGTTGGAGGTTTTAAGTAGAGTTTATTATATCATACCACCGTCACGGGATCCCCTCTCCAGCCCAAGTGTGTGCAGGCCGGAGCGGGATCCTCTGGCTCTCAGAGAAGGAGAGGAGAGGCGGACACGTGTGTGTCTACCAGTTGCAGGATCAGCGTGAGAGAGAGAGCATGGATTTCAGTCAGCTTAAATACCACTTACAAACAATGCATGAAAGGCATTCACAGCAGGGAGTATGGCATTTGCATTTAAGAGGCATACATCACAATAGGCAGATTTGCTAGACTGTGCTCTAGGTGCAGAACAAAGGGGTTAACAGGCACATCTACATATTGATCTGAGTCTCTAGGTCACAGTAAGGACAGGACGCATGAACACAATACATGAAAGGTGACATTATCACAGTAGTGTAGCGGAAAAACCAGGAGTAGCGAGTTGTCTGTCCTTAGTCTGTTTGTGGGGGTTTTCCCAAACCGCCACAGCTCCCCCCCAGAGGGCTCGGCAGGTGGTCGAGACCTCGATAGTGCAGCTTGGGCAGCGAGCAGGGAAAAGCTCTGTGCAGGAGGGGGGTGGGGGTAGTAAAAGCCGGCCGGAGACCGTGAAAACGTCTGGGCCGCGCAAATATTGCTTGTGGGTCCGCAATGTCGAAGGGCTGGTCCCGTTGAACGTGCAGAGGTCCACAAGAAGAAAAATTAGTCACTGGCTCCTCCCGCGATTAAGTCCTGCAAGGATTAACAGCGGCCGTGAAGAAAAGACGAGGCTGAGTGGCGGCTGTGATGAGGGCAGAGGGACTGGCGTGTTGACTTTAGGTTCAGGCGTAACCCTAAAGCCTCGGGAACCGCAAAACCGCTGAATTCCCTATGTGTGCCGTGGCTGAGACTATTAACAAATCCTTCGAGCATGCTGCATGCGTGCCTCAGGTGAGCGAGCAGCCCTGAAGTGCAGCGGCGAAGGAGGAAAGCAGTCTGTGGAGCCGTATGTGTCCCGTGCGTGGTGCGCCGTCTTCGTAACTCCCGGTGCGTGTGCCGGGGTCCTGTGCGTGGGTGGGCCGCTGGAGAGGAGAACCAGGGTCAGGGAGCTTGCTGGAGATCATCCCTGTTGTCTGTTGCGTCGTTCGGTCGTGGTGCGTTGGAGCGGTGCGAGGAAAGTAGACGCTCTTGTCCCTCGCTCGGTCATGGTGCGTTCAGGTCCACGTGTGCTCCGTCGGCCATGGGAGTCGCCGTCGCGGAGAAAGGACGAGGTACATGCGCTCTCGAGTGGAGGAGCTGTGAGCGCGGCCGGTCCAGCGTGGATGTGCCGATCTAGGCATGCAGATCTCACCATGAAACGTTGCTCAGCTTTCCCGGTCGTGGGTGTTCTCCGTGGAGTTTCGCCTGGAAACTCCGCGTTGCGGTCTCCCTGGAGCAGAAGGGAGGGCAGATCAGTCAGGCTGCCGCGTTCGCTTGTCGTCGGAGAATCACCGCCGGGTGTTGCGTTCGCTGGCAGCGTGTTCTTTGCAGCGTCGGGTCACCAGTGCGGCGGCATGAAATAAAGCGGCGTTGTTGGAGGTTTTAAGTAGAGTTTATTATATCATACCACTGTCACGGGATCCCCTCTCCAGCCCAAGTGTGTGCAGGCCGGAGCGGGATCCTCTGGCTCTCAGAGAAGGAGAGGAGAGGCGGACACGTGTGTGTCTACCAGTTGCAGGATCAGCGTGAGAGAGAGAGCATGGATTTCAGTCAGCTTAAATACCAGTTACAAACAATGCATGAAAGGCATTCACAGCAGGGAGTATGGCATTTGCATTTAAGAGGCATACATCACAATAGGCAGATTTGCTAGACTGTGCTCTAGGTGCAGAACAAAGGGGTTAACAGGCACATCTACATATTGATCTGAGTCTCTAGGTCACAGTAAGGACAGGACGCATGAACACAATACATGAAAGGTGACATTATCACAGTAGTGTAGCGGAAAAACCAGGAGTAGCGAGTTGTCTGTCCTTAGTCTGTTTGTGGGGGTTTTCCCAAACCGCCACAAAATTCACCTTTACTTCTTCCAGACTCCATGGTGGTTCTGCAGAAAGAGGGACTGTTGGACATACTGCTTTATCAGCAACCCTTAGCTCCCTGACTTTATTCTTTATTGTCCATCCAAAGCTTCTCATTTGCCTCTTTTCCTTCTCTTGGCAAGGTTTCAGCACACTGTGCACTGGGTGACTGTCACTGAATCCTCTGATGTTGGCCCAGTATGTGGCTGCTATTTGGGTTCTTCTTAACTCCAGAGGCATTTCACCCATCTCCACCTGGAGTGCTGTTACTGGAGTAGTTTTTATGGCCCCACAGCACAGCCTCAGAGCTTGGTATTGAATTATATCCAATTTTTTCAATAATGTTTCTGAAGCTGATCCATATATAACACACCCGTAATCAAACACTGACCTAACTAATGCTGCGTATAATGTTTTTAAAGCTCCTCTACTTGCTCCCCATTCTCTTTCCCTCAAACATCTAATAATATTTAAGACCTTCTTAGATTTTGCCACAATTTTTTCAACGTGAATCTTCCAAGAACAACCCTTATCAAACCACACTCCCAAATACTTGAAACACTCCACAGTTTCTATGTTTTGATCATATATTTTAAGATTTACTTGATTGCTTGTTCTCTTCCTTGTGAAGACCACAGCCTTTGTTTTTCCCACCGAAAACCTAAATCCCCATTCCACTGCCCAAGCCTCAATTTCATTAATCGCCTGCTGCAACTTTTTAACAATAAATGATAGATTTTTCCCTCTTGTCCACATAGCACCATCATCTGCAAACAAAGAGACACCAACAGAACTCTTAACTCTAGAAAAAATGTCATTGATCATGACTGAAAACAAAATGGGACTAATACTACTGCCTTGTGGGGTTCCATTTTCTATTATTTGGCTTGAGCTATACTGCTTCCCTATTCTTACCGAAATTTTCCTGTCACTCAAAAAATTTTTAATCCATCTTTTCATTCTCCCTCTAATGCCTAGCTTATGTAGTTTGATAATCAGCCCCTCCTTCCACATCATGTCATACGCCTTCTCAACATCCAAAAACACCGCTACCACACTTTCCTTATTCACTTGGGCCTTCCTAATCTCATGTTCCAAACAGACAGCAGAATCAGTAGTATTTCTCCCTTTTCTAAATCCGCTTTGGTAATTTTTTAATGCCTCTCTAGACTCCAGATAGTATGTTAACCTTTTATTAATCATTCTTTCCATAGTTTTACCAACATGTGATGTTAGAGCGATCAGTCTGTAACTCTCACCTAAACCTGGAATAATCTCACAACTCCTTTTTATACCCCGGACATCGAAACTCAAGTCACATGGTGTTTAAGCAAACATACAGTCACCATGTAACCCCTTTGATCTTCCACACCATTGTCCTTTAGTCTCTGGTGGTCCGGGAATCTCCCCAGGTCATCTCCCTGAAACAAAGGCCAAATCTCACGCTCTCTTGTTGTCTCCTTGGAGACCCAGTCCTTTTGTTCCACGAGACGTGCAGCATACAATAAACACACAGCAATATACGTATTTGTGGAGCATATATAACCAACATACGTGCCCATATGTGCCCACAATTTATATCATTTATCAATAATCCACTTTCTATTTTCTTATCAATAATATTAACAAACAGGTTGTCAATAAGTGTAGCAGTGTGAACTGTGATTCTACTGGGATGTGTTATTGTGGGATATAGACTCATGCTGTACATAGAATTCATGAACTCTGTAATTACATTTTGTTGATATGGATTTAGTAGATCAATATTGAAATCTCCACAAATTACTACCATTTTCTTACTAGTAATATTATTGTATAGCTCGACTAATTTATCTCTGAATGTCTCAATGCAAGTTCCCGGCGTTCTATATATACAACTTATAATTAGATTTTTTGTTTTATCTTGGTCAATCTCAACAGTAACACATTCCAAAATCCC
The DNA here is from genome assembly GCA_020510985.1 of Pholidichthys leucotaenia. NCBI lineage: Eukaryota > Metazoa > Chordata > Actinopteri > Cichliformes > Pholidichthyidae > Pholidichthys > Pholidichthys leucotaenia. Next base: position 184,465,177 of record CM035848.1, read on the forward strand.
TGGTAGTGCAAAGGACATTCTATTTACATGTTTACACCTATACAGGTCATCAATATACAGTGCAACACCACCACCCTTTTTTTGAGATCTGTTAATATGAAACATCTGATATCCCTCTATTGCCGTCAGAGGAGACTGCTCTTCATTAAGCCAGGTTTCAGAGACTACGATAGCTGTAAATTTTCTGTCCAGCTGTTTTAAATAGTCCTGAATCTGTGGAAAGTTTTTAAGACTTCTGCTGTTGAAGTGTATTATTGATAGTTTACCATCTAGTTGCACTTGACTTTTGAATTGCTTTTCAGTGTAATATTCACAATGATTATGAATATTATTGAAAAAGTGGTTATCAGGATCAATATCATTCTCCATCTCTTGTAGTTTATGTTCAGCATAATGGCATATTTTCAGAGTTTGAATTTCCTCACTCTGTGTCAAATGACTTCCTCCAACTGGGGATAACTGATGTCTACTAAAGTCAGTCATAAGTTTTGTTTGTTTTTAGATTTTGTTTTTTAAAAGTACATTGACATGGTGTCACAGAAGAACTATTCTTGCCGTGTGTGTGGATATGGATAATCATAGTCTCTTAATTTTCTTAATCAGTGTTCATCTATATTTATTTAAGTCAGTAATCTCTCTGATTTCTTGCCTTCTGATTGTTGCTCTGAGTGTTGCTATCCCTGTGCTGTTGCAATCCTGGAATTTCCCCGTTGTGGGACTAATAAAGGCTTATCTTATCTTATCTTATTATACTCTTTGCTTCCTCAGGTGTTCCATTTAGTTTGATCCAAACTAGATACGAGTTAACTACGAATATGTCATAAACTCCCCTGTGCGCCCTTCATTGTGCACGGTGGAGAGAAGGAAGAATGAGGATTTAAACACTAGGGTTACCACACACACATTTATTGACAAGTCTTAGGACAAACCATACTGATGGCTAAGCAGCTCGGGCTAACAAGAGTTCACTCAACATGCTAGGCTGTGCAGGGAGAAAGCGGAGCAGCTGTGCTGCACCCGGAAACGCTATCAGCGTGGCGGCACAACTGAACAGAGAAACGCTACAGTACTCACAGCCTAGCAATCCCAATCATCCAGTAGAGTGGCAGGCAAGGTCCTTTGAAGACTGACGGTTATACAGTGGAAAGACGACTGTGTGAACTCGTACAATGATCCAGCGGCGTTTGTCCAGCTAAGAGTCGCTTATGAACAAACGCCGCTGGCGTGGCAAATTCAGAACACCTGGGCGAGGCGCGGAAAGGATGATTAACTGGGAACAGCTGATAGAGTCAGAGGGAGAGTGGGGGAGTGTGGCTGGACTGACAGACTGTCAGCAGCGTGAGAGAAAATAGGTCACCATGCTGACTAACAGCTGCTGGTCAGGCAGTGGCTAAGGATATGAAAATACATAAAGTACACATAGACAGAGGAGCCAAAAACCCACAGAGATATCAGGGCCGAGCTGGGGAAAACCAAGCTGGCTCGGCTCATGACAGAATAAGAAATGTTACAATACAAGATACAGATCAACGAATACAAAAAAGGAAAAATAACCACCAAGGTGAAGACGAGGTAAATACAGACAACACGAGATGCAGATACTAAAATACTGCATGGATACTGAGTTTATCATATATATATATATGTGTATATATATGTGTATATATACGTATATATATATATATATATATGTGTGTGTATATATATGTGTATATATATATATATATATATATATATATATATATATATATATATATATATATATATATATATACGTATATATATATATATATATATATATATATATATATATATATATATATATATATATATACACGTATATATATATATATACACACACTACCGTTCAAAAGTTTGGGGTCACCCAGACAATTATTTTGTGTTTTCCATGAAAAGTCACACTTATTTACCACCATGAGTTGTAAAATGAATAGAAAATATAGTCAAGACATTGACAAGGTTAGAAATAATGATTTGTATTTGAAATAATAGTTTTTTCCAGATACTCAACCTGCTCAAAGGAAGGTGAGTTTTATAGCTTCTCTAACCAGCTAAACTGTTTTCAGCTGTGCTAACATGATTGCACAAGGGTTTTCTAATCATCCATTAGCCTTCTGACGCAATGAGCAAACACGTTGTACCATTAGAACACTGGAGTGATAGTTGCTGGAAATGGGCCTCTATACACCTATGTAGATATTGCACCAAAAACCAGACATTTGCAGCTAGAATAGTCATTTACCACATTAGCAATGTATATTAGATATTAGAGTGTATTTCTGATTACTTTAAAGTTATCTTCATTGAAAAAAACAGTGCTTTTCTTTCAAAAGTAAGGAAATTTCTAAGTGACCCCAAACTTTTGAACGGTAGTGTATATATATATTTGTTGTTCATCCATTGTTGTCGATGATGACCTCGTAATCCTATTGATCAGTTGATGATGAGTCCTGAGATGACTGATCAATCCAATTTTGGCACGGAATGACCTGGCACATGTGGGGCAGGCATGCATCATCACGTTAGCTGATGTGCTGGGCTCTCTAGTCTTGCGCAATTCGCGCTTGGCTTTAGCACCAGCAATACGTCTGGCCTCTAGACTTCTGCAGCCATCCTTAATGCTCATATGCCAGGCCATCCAGGCCAAGTGGTCTTAAAAGTGTGTGCACATTCCATGGGCCAGTGTTGAGTGGCGTCACCTTTTTCTTTCCTCTGTTGTTTCTATCTCTAGTGTGGGATCCCCTCCAGCCACGGTAAGCTGGCCAGGGTTGTGAATCAGGCAATGTTCAGGGCACATTTTCTTGCCCCTTCCTCAGGCTGTAGAGGTGAGCAGTGCAATCCTAAAAAGGGCTGCTCAGTCACTCAGACAGACACCGAACCCTGCTGCTGCTTCTGTCAGTGAGGAGCAATCATTAGGCCTGAGCCACCTGTGTGCAGGTCCATGACTACAGCTGCCAGTGTATCCTCACCTGCTGCTTTGCCACAAGCCCATCGCCACAGGACTTTTGAGACGGATTGACAAGACTTGCGCGAGAAGATTGGATTAAAGTGAGGGAGGATTGCGCAGCGTCAGCCTCACTCTCTCTTCCAGGGTCATCTGATTCCAGTGGCAGGACGTAGTCGAGACGGCTGGAGATGATACTGGATGCAGGAGTTGCCGGAGTCTTGGCAGAATTTGACCAAGACTCCGCCGATGGGGCTCCACTCCGATATTTCTGTCAGGGTTGATTGCCTTAGCCTTATACTATCCCTAGCACTCACAGAGCAGTGAGACTATTTGACCCATAGCTGGGGGTCTGTTCATGGGCATCAGGACGTGTCCTCACACTGGTGGGCCCGGCATGCCACATGTCTGGGGGCAGACCTCCTCCGAGTTCCTTGCAATTTGGCCTGAGCCCGCAAGGTGCTCAGTTTACGTGCATCGCCACGAGAAGTCATTACATAGGGCTTATCTACTGAGAGGCTATGTACTGGCAGGGAAGACTTACGCACTCGGCTTCCTTTTCGCATTAGCTAGCCAGCGGCAGAGGCTGAAAGCAAGAGATGACAAGCACACAGACACAGCACATCGCATTAGACGCGTCAATAATATATATATTATATACACTACTGTTCAAAAGTTTGGGATCACTAGGGGTGGGTTCAAAAGATCGATATATCGATATAGATCAATCCACGTTTGACTGAGCCGATATCGATCCACAAAATCCATGGATCGATCTTTTAATATAATATTAATATATTTTAATATAATATTTTTACGTTTGTAAACGTCTGCTGAGTTTAATCGGGTCAAAACCGGGTCAGTGAGCCAGGAACAATGGCCGAGAACCATAAACAACCAACGCACTAATGGAGCTAGCAAGCTAACGGATATGCTAGTTCTTCTTCTGTGGTGTTAAAACGGTTCTCATCCGGCAAGAGTTCCCTGCCGCGCGTAAACACGAAAGACGTGTGCACGCGCGGCAGGGACGTTAAGAGATGTGCGTGTCTCTTAATTTAACAACAAAAGTCACCGTAAAGACTGTCCTCAACAGCTTCTGAATATTTTTCATAATGCGGCGATAAACGGACTTTTACTCCGTGCAGCGCTGTGTTGGAACATAAAGTTGACGACTGATAAACGGAAAATGCACAGAGCCTGAAACCCATGAAGCAGAGGGAGACTTGGAGCTGCTGAGACTGTAAGTATAATATCATTTGTTTGTTTTAACATTTATGTCGTCAATTAATAATTTATCTGGCATGATGGTGGTTTCTTTTACAAACTATGGACACAGAGAGAACTGTTGGTTAAGCGCTGTGAATAAATGCAGAATTATGGTATATTTTATGAGATTATGGACTTCTGCCACTTAAGTAAGAGATGTGAAGAGAATAAATCACAGTAAAATTAATAAAGGCTGCAGTACAACAAGCTATTTTTACTCAGTAGAAATAAATTGAAATTAACAAACCTTCTCAGGAAATGAATTGAAACCCTTTTCAAACACTGAAAGTTAATTTGTAGTTAAAATATATTAAAAAAAAAAACCCTAAATTATCAAACCCTACTGTGGTGTGGGGATCTAAAAATATGAATGTTAATTTTACTGTGAAATCTATTCTTTTTATCTGCCTTCAGATATGTGAAGACTGGAAGCTTCATTCTCACTGAGACCTTCTGAATGTCAGAGGTCATCAGTGGAGGAGCATCCCTGCTTCATGTGGATTTCAGCACAGAAGAAGACCTTCAAATTCAAGATTCAAGGAGGTGCTGCCATCATTTTCTCCACACTAACATGCATTCAATGCAATTTAGTTGTTGTAATGACAAATTCTTTTATTTCTTTTTTTTAAGTTCTCAGCAAGAACACAATATTGGTCATTTTTTTTTTTTACAATTTTACTGAGCATTTAATTCTAAATAAATCACTGTTTAACAGGAAATTTTTGGCAATCCTGTGCTTTTCTTGTGGTGTTACATAGAATAGCATCACTGTAAACTATGGCAAAAGCAGCTGCTTTAAAATTTGTACTTCCTCACACAACTTTGAGTGCAAAAAAACTCTAAAAGTGCCATAACTTTTTGGAAAAGCTCCCACAAATCCAGGCTTTTTGGGCCACAACAATCACAAAAACAGCTGACAAAATCCTGGAGGGACTGAAATACAGTGAGATTATGTATGCATGGTTCATGCATTGAATGTGTTTACTTACTCTGGGTGGTGAACTTGACACGACACACCCTTTGCACTAAAGAAAGCACCTGTGAGCACTTTATGAAATGATAAGTTAAATAATAAAAAATGCATTATTGTAACTGATTTTGGGTCAGTTCTATATTAGATTAGATTAGATTCAACTTTATTGTCATTACACATGTATGAATACAAGGTAACGAAACACAGTTTAGCGTCCAATCAGAAAGTGCAAAGGACAGCAGTGCAGTATATACGGTAATTAGCAGTATGTGCAATTTAAGCAAATATTATATTATTATATTATAGCAAATATCATCATCATCATCTGGGTATTCATCTGAACAATAAACTAGACTGGTCACACAATACTGATGCACTCTACAAGAAGGGACAGCGCAGGCTGTTCCTGCTGAGGAGACTCAGGTCTTTTGGTGTACAAGGGGCGCTGCTGAAGTCATTCTATGACACGGTGGTGGCATCAGCCATCACTTTTGGAGTGGTCTGCTGGGGCAGTGGCATTACTGCAGCCGATAGGAAGAGACTGAACAAACTGATTAAGAAAGCTAGCTCTGTCCTGGGGCAGCGCCTTGATCCGATGGAGGAGATAGGAGAGAGAAGGACGGTGGCTAAACTGTCATCTCTGCTGGAGTCCGAGTTCCACCCTATGCAGGACATACTGAATGCACTGAGGAGCTCATTTAGCAGCAGACTACATCATCCCAGGTGCACAACCGAGAGGTTTCGTAGGTCCTTCCTACCAACGGCTGTCAGACTGTACAACCTAAGCAGGGCTGCTCGCAGAGATAGCAAAAAGACGTAACAAACTAATAGTTTTTTGAATGCAAAAGATGCAATAGACTTACACAATGGTCCTCTCCGGCATACAACTAGGAACATACCGGTCGCTATGGAGGGTGAGAATATGTATGGGCACATAATCATACCATGTAGGATAACTAAGTAGACGGTTATGCTGTTTCATTCCATCTAGCAACAATGCTCTGCACTGTGTGTGTTTATATATTTGCATATTTATTCCATCTAGCTACAATGCTCCGTACTGTGGGTGTTTATATATTTATATATCTACATATTATTCCATCTAGCTACATTGCTCCGCACTGTGTGTGTTTATATACTTGCATATTTATTCCACCTAGCTGCAATGCTCCGTACTGTGGGTGTTTATATATTTACATATTTATTCCATCTAGCTACAATGCTCTGCACTGTGTGTTCATATATTCATATATTTATTCCATCCAGCTACAATGCTCTGCACTGTGTGTCTGTGTGTGTGTGTATATATATATATTTTATAGTAATACGTACATATGTTTATTAGCTGCTCTTGCTTGCTTGTTTTTTTTTCTTGCCTTCTGATTGTTGCTCTGAGTGTTGCTATCCCTGTGCTGTTGCAATCCTGGAATTTCCCTGTTGTGGGACTAATAAAGGCTTATCTTATCTTATATATGCAAATATATGCAGCAGTGCAGAAAGTTAAGAGTACTGTTATGTGCAAATAATGTACAATAAGTTAGATGTAGTTATGCAGTTATGTACAGGTGAGGATGGTAAGAGATGATGGTAAGAGAGTCAGCGGGGAACTAAGTTCAATAACGTGACAGCTGTTGGAAAGAAACTGTTCCTAAACCTGCTGGTTCTAGTCCGAAGGCTTCTGAAACGTCTTCTGGAGGGGAGAAGCTGGAACAGTCCATGAGCAGGATGGTTGGAGTCCCTAAGAATGCTGCGTGCCCGGCGCAGACATCTTTTCCTGTAGACGTCCTCTATAACTGGAAGTGGAGTCCCTGTGATGCGTTGGGCGGTTTTCACCACCCGCTGCAGCGCCTTACGGTCAGTGACAGAGCAGCTCCCATACCAGACTGTGATACAGTTGGTCAGGGTGCTCTCTATCACGCAGCGGTAGAAGTTGCCCAGGATGTCAGTTGACAGATGGTTCTTCTTCAATGTCCTCAAGAAGAAGAGGCGCTGATGGGCCTTCTTGATCAGGCTGGTGGTGTTAACCGACCAGGACAGGTCCTCCGAGATGTGGGTCCCCAGGAATTTGAAGCTGGGGACACGTTCAACAGCTATGCCATTGATATGGATGGGGTCATGTGTCTCTTCCCTCTCCTTCCTGTAGTCCACTATGAGCTCCTTGGTTTTGCTGGTGTTAAGGAGCAGGTTATTGTCAGCGCACCAAGTAGCCAAGTGCTCAACCTCTGCCCTGTAATCTGACTCGTCGTTGTCCCTGATGAGTCCAATCACCGTGGTGTCATCTGCGAACTTTATGATGGAATTGGATCCATACATAGGCCTGCAGTCATGGGTGAAGAGGGAGTAGAGGAATGGGCTGAGCATACAGCCCTGTGGTACACCAGTGTTGAGTGTGATGACGGAAGAACGGTTGGGGCCTGACCTAACATGCTGGGGTCTGTTGGTCAGAAAATCCATGATCCAGTTGCAGGTGGAGGTACTGATTCCCAGGTCCCCAAGTTTAGTGAGCAACTTTTTTCCGGTTCCGGTTCCGCCGGACCGGCGGCGCCACACGAGTTGGCTGCCGTTTGCAACTGCCCTTTTCTTATCTTCCTTCTTCTGTCTACACCTTTCACTCTATATATATCACGGACACACAGAGCGCCCCAAGGGTCTCCCAAGTCGGCGGACGGAGCCACTATTTGCAGCGGGGGACGAATACAGCAGGAAGAGCTAGCTGGCTAGCTAGCTCCAACCGCCACCCGGTGCTAACGGAGAAGCTCGACATGCCGAGGAACTGTGGCGAAAACGATGCGGGTGCCAGGCTGGAGTTTAGACGGCGTGCAAGAAATATAAGACAGAATAATAAAGAGCGATGGCAAGAACCAAGCAGACCGCCCGTAAATCTACTGGAGGAAAATGCCCCCCAGGAAGCAACTAGCCACCAAGGCTGCTCGAAAAAAAGTGCTCCGGCCACCGGCGGAGTGAAGAAGCCTCACCGTTACAGGCCCGGTATCGTGGCTCTGAGAGAGATCCGTCGCTACCTGAAATCCACGGAGCTGCTCATCCGTAGGCTGCCCTTCCAGCGCCTGGTGAGGGAGATCACTCAGGACTTCAAGACCGACCTGCGCTTCCAGAGCTCCGCCGTCATGGCTCTGCAGGAGGCCAGCGAGGCCTGCCTGGTGGGTCTCCTCGTGGACACCAACCTGTGCGCCATCCACGCCAAGAGGGTCACCATCATGCCCAAAGACATCCAGCTGGCCTGCCGCACCCGCGGAGGGAGAGAGAGCTTAGACTTTCTGCTGCACATTCACCAACCATAATGCTCTGCACTGTGTCTATATATATATACAGTATATATATATATATATATATATATATATATATATATATATATATATATACTGTATATAGTAATATGTACATATGTATACTAGCTGTTCTTGTTTTTTTTCCTTGCGTTCTGATTGTTGCTCTGAGTGTTGCTATCCCTGTGCTGTTGCAATCCTGGAATTTCCCCATTGTGGGACTAATAAAGGCTTATCTTATCTTATCTTATCTTATCTTAACTTGGAGGGGATAACTGTGTTGAATGCTGAGCTGAAGTCAACAAACAGCATTCTTGCGTAGGTGTTCTTGTCATCCAGGTGTAAGAGTACATAGTGCAGCGCTGTAGAAACCGCATCCTCTGTACTCCTGTTGCTCCGGTAGGCAAACTGGTGAGGGTCCAGTGTAGGGGGCAGGCCTTTTTTGAGCTGTGCCAAGACCAGTCGTTCAAAGCACTTCATGACTATGGGCGTCAGTGCCACAGGGCGATAGTCATTTAGGCACGATGGTGTTGAATGTTTCGGCACTGGAACTATTGAAGTGGTCTTGAAGCACGTTGGTACCACGGCCTGGGCCAGGGACAGATTGAAGATGTCTGTGAAGACCCCTGCCAGCTGCTCAGCGCATGCCCTCAGCACACGCCCAGGAATGCCGTCAGGGCCAGCAGCCTTACGTACGTTGACATGACTCAGTGCGTTACGGACGTCGGTGTGGGTGAGTTTGAGGTGGTGGAGGTCATCAGAGGGTGGGAAATTGATGTTCTTTTCGTTATTGTCCTTGTCAAAACGAGCATAGAAGTCATTTAGCTCATTGAGAAAGGGCACAGTCATGGCTATAGGTATGGAGTTGCTGGGCTTATAATCAGAGATAGCTTGAATGCCCTGCCACATGCGTCGGGGGTCAGAGTCCCTAAAATGTTCCTCCACCTTCAGCTTGTAGCTGTGCTTGACCTTCTTGATGCCCCTCTTCAGATCTGCCCTGGATGAACTGTAGGCCTGTGCATCACCAGATCTAAAGGCATTGTTATGTGCTTTTAGCAGAAGCCGCACTTCTCTGTTCATCCACGGCTTCTGATTTGGGTACGTGGTGATCTGTCTTTCCGTGGTGACACTGTCAATAGTGGTGTTGATATGGTCCAGGACTAAATGTGTGTAAGAGTTGATGTTTATGTGGGAGCCAAAGGTAGCCTGAGAGGTGAACATACTCCAGTCTGTGTTCCTAAACTTCTCCTGGAGTACAGAGTCAACTCCCTCTGGCCACACTTTGATGGTCCTCACTGATGGCTTCACCCGGTTGATGAGCGGTACATACTTGGGGGTAAGGAACAAAGATAAGTGATCAGACTGGCCTAGGTGGGGGAGGGGAGTTGCTGTGTAGGCTCCCACAATATTAGTGTAAACATGGTCCAATGTTTTGTCCCCTCTTGTGTGACAGGAGACATGCTGGTAGAATTTAGGAAGCACTGTCTTGAGGTTAGAGTGGTTAAAATCACCCGCCACAATAAATGCTGCCTCTGGATGTGCAGTTTGTTGTTTGCTAATAGCTGCATGCAGTTCTTTCATAGCAAGCTTAGCATTAGCATCCGGAGAAATGTAAGCGGCTGTTATGATGGTACAAGTGAACTCGCGTGGCAGATAGAAAGGTCTACATTTAACCATGAGAAACTCCAGGTTAGCTGAGCAGTGTCTCTCAACAGTGACAGAGTTCGTGCACCAAGCCTTGTTAATATAAATGCACAATCCCCCACCTCTTTTCTTACCGGAGTCAGCTGCTGCTCTGTCTGCCCGGAGCGTGTGTAGGCCGGCTAGCTCGATAGCATTGTCGGGTATTCCACTGTGAAGCCATGTTTCCGTAAAAATCATGATATTGCAGTTCATAAGTCTCTTATTGTTGGTGATCCGAAGCCGTAGTTCACTCATATGTGATAATTTATGTATTAACAAAGTTAGGAGATTCTTGGTACAATTTGCAGAATTAGGTCTCAAAGATTTTTGTTTCATGGGAAGTAAAATGGCTATTAAAATGGTAATTCCCCAGATCGAATCGGGATCGAATCGAATCGGATCGATTCAGAATCTCAAGAATCGGAATCGAATCGATTCTGGAAATTAGGGATCGTTCCCAGCCCTAGGGATCACCCAGACAATTATTTTGTGTTTCCCATGAAAAGTCACACTTATTTACCACCATGAGTTGTAAAATGAATAGAAAATATAGTCAAGACATTGACAAGATTAGAAATAATGATTTGTATTTGAAATAATAATTTTTTCCAGATCTCAACCTGCTCAAAGGAAGGTCAGTTTTATAGCTTCTCTTACCAGCTAAACTGTTTTCAGCTGTGCTAACATGATTGCACAAGGGTTTTCTAATCATCCGTTAGCCTTCTGACGCAATGAGCAAACACATTGTACCATTAGAACACTGGAGTGATAGTTGCTGGAAATGGGCCTCTATACACCTATGTAGATATTGCACCAAAAACGAGACATTTGCAGCTAGAATAGTCATTTACCACATTAGCAATGTATATTAGATATTAGAGTGTATTTCTGATTAGTTTAAAGTTATCTTCATTGAAAAAAACAGTGCTTTTCTTTCAAAAATAAGGAAATTTCTAAGTGACCCCAAACTTTTGAACGGTAGTGTATATATAAGTATACTATAAATGGACACACCATAAGCCCAAGTAAAGTCCTAACCCGGGTCTCCCAGGTTAGGACTTTAGTGGGGCTAACCCAGTTTTAGGTTTTAGAACATAGTTCTAAAAATGGGACACCCGGTTTTAGAAGTACAGGCCTCCTGTAGGCCCCCCTCTGGAGTGTACGTCCCGTGGCCCACTCCCAGAGCATCTCTGTCTCTTTGTGACCGGAGACAGGCTGTATTGACGTTCCTCTCTTCCCGAACGCCGCAGCTCATTCGGGTGCCGTCTCGACCCCACTGTTAACTTCAGGTAACCGTTGTCGTCGGCTCATACCACTCGCAGATCACCCTGTCCAGCTTTCTGCTCCCTTGAGCTGCGCACACGTCCTAGCCAAGGCTCGACCCTAGGGCGCACACCGTCGCCCTCACCCAGGGGAGCACTCACAGCCTTTCTCCTTCGTCTGCATCGCGAACCGGTACACATATGGCTCTTCAGCGTCCTGCTAAGCTTGCTCAAGCCTAGTCCCTTGTTTTCATTCTGGGCACGTCTAGAGTTCGTGCCATCCGATCTCACCTCGATCACTTGTGACTGCTGCATCAGAGCGACACTGGCAATGTCTGGCTCAATAGTGGTACTTGGCCGGACACTGGAGCCCCGCTGCGCTCCCTCTCTGGAACCATCCGCCTTCACGGGGGATAGACCATGCCATTCGGGTCCCACGTCCAAAGGACTGCAAACACAGTCACGGAGTACCCATCATGTCGCCGTACTCTGGTGCTGGCGGCATCCCTCTTCACCCGGAATGGGCCACCCTAAGTCCCACACTTCTTTACCACTTCCCGAATAAAATGGCCAGTCCCACAGTCCACCACCTAACCACTCCTCCACTTCTCCGCAGGCGATGGTGAACCCGAGCCCATAAAATAAATCACAGCCCATCAAAGTTGTTACCACTCCAGGACACCCTGAACTTGACTGAGCACATAGAGGCTTCTCTGCACTTCACCGACAGCCACACCGAGCCCACAATGTCCAAAGGGTTGTCACCATACCCGTAACAGGCTATGTCTGTTTTACTCATGGTGTAATGGGGGAAGAACTTCCTCACCGTTGCCAAGTTCAGAATGAAGGTCGCCGACCCCGCGTCCACCATCATTGGTACTGGCATCCCGTCCAACAGTATCTTGCACTGTATCTCACTTACCTTTTCCAGGTTGACGTTCTTCCTTCTCAAAGTTCCGGCAACCCCTTGCAAAGTGGTAGAACAAATCACACCGTCCACAATGCTTGCCCCTCGCTGCGCACTACCTCACTCTATAGCAGTGCCTGCTGGATCCGCAGCCGTAGCATCTCGGCGTCCCCGGGGTGGGCCTAATCTTCACAATGGCCGTGTATTCATCTTCACTGCCATCATCCGAATCCAAGGCCAGTCCCTGCCACTGCTTAGCGTTCCTGTGCGGGGCCTCCGTATCACTGAGATTCATTGTTAGCCTTTCTGTTGCCTCGTGTAGTTGTGCTAGCTCCATGGCTGCTAGCAATGTTCGTTCACCAGCGTGGGTTAGCAGGCGGACTCTCGTCGAGGAATAGGCCACAGGTTCCGCTAACTGGTCGCGGACCATCTCCTCCTCCAAAGTCCCAAACCTGCACTCACCCACCAGCTGCCGAAGGTCCACCACAAACTGTTGAACCGACTCTCTGGGTCGCTGGCGCCGCTGCCTGAACTGTATGCGCCGCATTACGATGTTTTCCTGGGCGTGGAAGTAGCCCGCCATTAGCCTCGCTACATCACCGAATGAGTCACCTCCTCCAAGTGAGCTCAGGATCCTCTGGCCTTCCATACCAAGGTTATGGACCATAATAGCCCTCGCACGCAATTTGTCTAGGTCGCCGAGGTCTAACGCTGCAAGATAATTCCCGAAGGCCGCATACCATCTGGCCCATGGGACCACCGGCTCACCCGGAGCCTCCAAAAATGGTCGAAATGCAATTGCAGCCCTCTCCATCTCTGTATATCCTCATCGCCAAATGTTGTGTCTTTAATTAATGAAGAGGCGAGGTGACATTTTATAGTTCTCTTTGAACGAGAAGACAGGAACACAGGAGACCCTTACCGCGAGTACAGGCGCCACAGCGAAGAGACAGGATGTCTCCCGCAATTGTCTTATATACCCCAGGTTATGCCACCTCCCAGAGCCAAGGCATCACCCGTCTGCAGCCCAGGGCACTGCCATAATATATATATATATATATATATATATATATATATACGATTCTACAATTACAAGACTGCAACTTGTATTGCCAGTTTAAAGGAACATAAAATTATCTGGATTATTGGTTTATTCGTGCACAGCCTGATGATTTCAACCCCTGAGTGAAAAATAAATATCATCAGTCATTTTTATAGCAATATTGAAGTTAACTCAGATGAAATGAGCAAATACAACAAACTGCAATTATGTTACCAATACTTAAAATGCCCCCAAAATTCAAGTACACTCAGAGCAACTTGGTTACTACTACAAATCTGTATTTTTGAGTCAGGTTAAATTGTAGAAATGAGTGACTCCAATTTTTTGAAGGATTAAGTTATATTCACTTACTTCTTTTAAAAACTACTGTTTTAAAGGTGTGGTATTTTTTTTTTTTCAATTTGGTCAAAACTAGTAATTAAATGACTGTCTACATCTTTTGCAGACTGACATCCAGAATGAAGTTTGCTGATTGTGATCTAATCTTAGACTAAGTAGGAATGAGGACATTCTGTCTACAAAACCTGATTATGTGTTAAAGTTAAAAACTGATATTGCCTTTATTAGGGTTCCAAGTCGCTGTGCTGTGGGAAACCTATTTATTATTGTTATTACTATCTGCTAAAAGTGCATGGGGAGCAAAAACAGTAATATGTGGAAACTTGAAATTTTACAGTCTGATCATCTGATCACACGTGGTGCTATACTTAAAAGTTTTATGTTTTTGCAAATATCTTGAGAACGGCTGGGCCTAGACTAAAAATTCTTTCACCATTCTATTCACTGAAATGTTCCCCAAATTTCTGTTAAGAAGGCAAACTCTGAAAATGAAGTTTTCTGCACCATATTTTCAAAAATGTGCAAGTGAATGCAAAATGAGCTCCTCCTAGGCACTTCATCCAAATTGCAAGAAATTAAGCTGAGACCATCTACAGACGTTGCTAAAATTATCCAAAAACGTCAATTCATTTTGATTTTGTTGGCCAATCAAGTTGCAGTTTCCCTTTGGCACGTACTTTTGGGTTTAGCTCCAAATATACCTATTTGTAGAAGAGCTTGGAAATGAAGAGGCGATTTGATATTTAAACAAAGTTTAATAATCAGCTCTCCTAACAAGTCTCATCTGGTGCAGAGTGGCAGAAGGAAAAAAGAGACAGAATGTCTCCGGCTCACTAGCTTTATACTTGCGCACAACAAAAGACATGCATAACAAAGGCTGACATCCCTCATTATCTTAATCCCCCCATTGTCCTGGTATTTCCTCTCCTCGCCTTAGGGGGTGAGGGTGGCTCCTCCGGTCTCCTCCGCCGTGTCTGGGAACGTCTTTGTTCTTCACTCGGCGGTTGAGAGCCTTTGTCCTTTCAGAGGTGTGAAGTCCTTTACATATGTAATTACTAAACATTTCCACATGCTTCAACATATGTAGGTTATGGAATATATGATTAATATAGACCACACTATTCAAATTTGATGAAACTTCAGACTCACAATCACAACAGTATTCTTCAGCTAACCACCAAATTCCAAGCAATTCTGTTAATGATCAAAAAATCATGTTTATGGCTGTCAGCCATTTTGTCTTGTCAGCCTAACTTTTTTTTTTTTTTTAAAGTGTGGTGTAATGGTTAAGGTACTTGTCTGTTATGCAGGAGCTATGGGTTCAAGTCATTTTAGTAATGTATCATTCCTCTAAAGTGCAAAAATACTTCTTCAGTGCATTTGAAAACAATGGATCGTGCACCTTAACTTTAAGTAAATGGTGTTCTACTGCTGCTGGGAATCCTTTCAATTGAACATTTATCATCTGAGAAGCAATGAAAGCCATATTGTGGTCATGGTGAGTGATTTTAAAGCAGGGGTCCTAGGTTCAAATCTTGCCAGGGAGGTGTTGTTTTACTGAAACACAGCATGGTTCTCTTGTCCATTTTAATAAGGCATTATGTCAGGTTTTCACCTCAAGATTCATTCATTCATCTTCTTCCGCTTAATCCTTTTTGGGTCGCGGGGGGCTGGAGCCTATCCCAGCATCTTTGGGTGAGAGGCAGGGTATGGACAGATCACCAGACAATTGCAGGGCCAACACAGACAGATAGACAACCATTCACTCTCACAGTCATACCAAAGGACAATTTAGAATCCCCAGTTTGATACCAATTAACCTAACTTGCATGTTTTTGACATGTGGGAGGAAACCGGAGAAATCCCGGAGTAAACCCATGCAGACACGGGGAGAACATGCAAACTCCACACAGATCACTGTTGGTCGGGGGCTGGGATCGAACCCAGGATCCCCCGGCCAAGGGTGAGTTGCTGTGCTGCAGCAGTGCTAACCACTCGGCCACCGCGCCGCCCCACCTCAAGATTATGTTTGCAAAATTATTCTGATGGTACCCCAAGATTTGATCATGTGTCACTTCATCTATAGTCTGAGTGCACCCACATTGCTTTCAACAGTTCTTTTTTAAATTTTGCTGTGATTACTGAGCAAAGCCTAGATGTGGCCTTGGTCCCAGCAGCGAATCACAGAGCACGACTTTAACCACCAGCAACAAAAAGCCCCGTGATTGGCTGTTGGGACTGGGGTCATTGTTGATGTGGTTTTGGCCTTTTTGGTGTTCCTCAAAGTAACAAGAAAGTTACGTAGGGCTGTTTAAAAACTAATGTGTAGCTGAACTTAGGTTTTAAATGTTGTTGCTAAGCAATACAAGACCTTAGAGTCCACACCTACTTGGAACCTGATGATCGCCGTGTGCGGCTATATTTTATTATTAAAATTAATTAATCATTTTTAATCCACAAAGTGTTTTAATTAATCCTGTGGTGCATTTGAATTTGTTTATGCATGATGCCAAATGTTGCTTTGCAAAATTAAATGTTTTGTTTTTATATCAAATTTGAACTGTTTTGTTGTTTTGTTTTTTTTTCAGTGATTTTACATATATTCCTATAATTTGGTTGTAATATTGGATGAAAATACTTTTTAAAAAAAGATTTCAGATACTTTATCAGATGCCAAAGCTGTTTTAATGACTTCTTTGTAGATTGCAGAGAAAAATGAAGAAATTCTGATAAAACAGGTCATCTTTACAGTGAGACTTTAGGTTACTCAGGTTACTGTTAAGAAACAGTGAAGTAGTATTTCATCTGAGATGAGTGATTTGATGTTTGCTTTGTTTTTAACACAAAGGAAAATGTCCCTGGTTGGCTTTGATTGAGTTGAGTTAAATATTTCTATGGTATAATATGATCAAGGAAAAATTCTGAATCTTATTAAGAAGCATTTAAGGCAATGATAAGAGCTGTTAAGACTTTATTCTAAGTGACAACCACTGACACCGTCTGGTGGCATAGAGCCATACACCTAATGGGATTCATGCACACATTTCTCTTAGCCACAGGAGTTCAAAGGCTGTTATTTATTTGTCTATTTATGAATGAAACAAATATACAACACATACATTTTTAATTTGCTGG